>PVJC01040011.1:0-15989 GCA_004026665.1 Murina feae | reverse complement strand
AGCCTCAGATGCGGCTGGGGGCAGGTCCCCAGTGGCCACACACACACACACACACACACACACACACAAAAGGCGCCTGGCAGACTGGGACCATCATAGGACATCCACTGAGGGGTCCCAGACTGTGAGAGGGCACAGGCCGGGCTGAGGGACTCCCTCCATCCCGAGTGCACAAATTTTTGTGCACCGGGCCCCTAGTATTTTAATAACTATGGATGGTGCCAGGTCAGTACTAAAAGTATTATGGGGAACACTTTGCAAATTATATGATTGTCTAACCACCATGAAACACCTGAAATTAATATAAAAATAACATTGCACATAAACTGTAATTGAAAAATTTTAAAAAGTGCTAACAAGCATTAGTCTTTTTGATAGATTAAATCTATTTAGTTTTTAACATCTGCGTTAAAAAGAATTAACCAGGATAATTAAATAGTGGCCAAGGAAAAGTTATATTTGTTGTATCAAACAATTTATTCTATTAAAAACTTTTAGAAAACTTTATGAGCATATTATGTGGTATCTGCATTTAGATAAGCTAGCTACATGCTACAGAAATTAGTGTAGTTTTCACATTTCTACAGTTTTCCCAAGTTCCAAGGCCTTGGAATTATTCTTGTAGTACCTGTGCTGTGGCTGTAATGTGGCTTTTATGAAATCAAGCCCCCTCGGTCCCTGGACACACATTCAGTCCAGGAGGCCGTCAGTCTCTGAGAGGGCGAAGTTTTCTTTTAGGGCTATAAAGCAGCCAAAATTCACAAAAAGGAAGCTTTAAATTTCGACATTGGGAACAAAGTTGTTACAACTGGCTTTTAGAGTGATGAAGCTGCAGTTTGGTATTCTGAATACATTCTCTGTTATCCCCTGCTTCCCTCCACTCCCTCGGTCTGAGCACTTGCATTTAGAAACTGGTAGAACTGTTGTCCACGCTAACATTGCCTCTTTTCTTCATTGATTTTTGTTGTGAATAGGCTTCCTTGAATTCATGGTCATCTGCATCTTTAGGGTTCCCCTAAGGGATATTGGATTTCCTGCTTAGAGGACTAATCAGAACCATTAATCAGCCACAAAAATAAGCACTGGCCTATAAACTGAAGGGATAAAGAAAATCAGGGCTGGCTTATTGAAAATTAGGCAGTAGGCATAGAAAAAATACATTTATTTATGAATACTGTGTAATCCATAAGGACTTGAAGTGACGAAAATTTTTTTCTCTTTTTTAAAAATTGAATTTATTGGGGGTAATAAAATAAAATATAATAAAAGGGTAATATGCAAATTGACCCTAATAGTAGAATGACTGGGAATGACTGGTCACTATGACACACACTGACCTCCAGGGGGAAGATGCTCAATGCAGGAGCTGACCCTGGTGGTCAGTGGACTCCCACAGGGGGAACTCTGCTTAGCTACAAGACAGGCTAATGGCTGCCAGTACAGCAGTGGTGGTGGGAGCCTCTCCTGCCTCCTTAGCAGCAATAAGCTTGTACGACTGCAGCTTAGGCCTGCTACCCACTGGCAAGTGGACTCCTGGGCTGCCAGAGGGATGTTTGACTGCCAGCTTAGGCCTGATCACCTGGGGAGTGAGCCTAAGCCAGCAGGTGGACATCCCCTGAGGGATCCCAGACTGGGAGAGGGCATAGGCTGGGCTGAGGGACCCCCCCACCCTACTCCCCCAGTGCACAAATTTTTGTGCACTAGGCCTCTAGTTGGTTAATAAAACTATACAGATTTTAAGTGCACACAACTCTATAACACAACGTCTGTATATGGCATTGTTCACTCACCTCTCAAGTTAAGTCTTTTTCTGCCACCATTTATCTCTCCTTTGCCCTCTTCCACCTCTGCCCATCCCTCTTTCCCTCTGGCACTCACTGTGCTGTTGACTGTGTCTATTTTTTTCTTAATCCCTTCACCTTTTTCACCTAGCCCCCTCTAATAGCTGTCAGTCTGTTCTCGATATCTATGAGTCAGTTTTTATTTTATTTGTTAATTGTAGTCATTAGAATCCACATGTAGGTGAAATCATCTGGTATTTGTCTTTCTCTGTCTGGCTTATTTGACGTGGCTTACTACTCTCCAGGTCCATCTATGATGTCACAAAAGGTAAGATTTCCTTCCCTTTTTATGACCAAATAGTATTTTGTTGTGTAAATGTACCACAGTATTTGTATCCACTTATCTATTGATGGGCACTTGGGTTGCTTCCAAAATCTTGGTGATTGTAAATAGCACTGCTATGAACATAGGGGTGCATACATTCTTTTGAATTAGTTTTTTGGATTTCTTTGGATATATTCCCCAAAGTGGGATTACTGAATCACAAGGCAGTTCCATTTTTAATTTTTTGAGGATACTCCATACTGCTTTCTATAATGGCTGCACCAATCTACATTTCCATCAATAGTGCATGAAGGTTTCCTTTTCCCCACATCCTTACTAGCACTTGTTTGTTGATTTATTGGTGATAGCTATACTGACAGCCATGTGGTAATATTACTTAGTGGCTTTACTTTGCATTTATCTGATGATTAGTGATGCTGAGCCTCTTTTCATCTGTCTATTGGCTTTTTGTATGTATGTCATTTTTGGAGAAGTGTCTCTTCAGGTATTTTGCCTATTTTTAGATTGAATTATTTGTTTTCTTTTTTCTTTTTTTTTATTGATATTTTAAGAGAGGAAGGGAGAGGTACACAGAGCCAGAAAGATCAATGAGAGAGAAACATCGATCAGCTTCCTCTGCACACCTCCCACTGGAAATGTGCCCGCAACCAAGTTCCACGCCCCTGACAAGAATTGAACCAGTGACCCTTCAGTCTGAAGGCCGGCGCTTTATCCACTGAGCCAAATCAGTCAGGACGATTATTTGTCTTCTTGGTGTTGAGTTGTATAGTTCTTTTATTTAAAAAATATTTTTATTGATTTCAGAGAGGAAGGGAGGAGAGATAGAAACATCAATGATGAGAGGGAATCATTGATTGGCTGCCTCCTGCATGCCCCCTAGTGGGGACCGAGCCCAGAACCCAGACATGGCCTTGACCGGAATTGAACCTGGGACCCTTGAGTCCACAGGCCAATGCTCTATACACTGAGCCAAATCAGTTAGGGCTGTATAGTTTGAAAACTAACCCTGATGAGATGTATCACTGGCCAATATGCTCTCCCATTCAATGGGTTGTCTTTTCATTTGGTGTATGGTTTCCTTTGCTGTGAAAAAGCTTTTTAGTTTGATGTAGTCTTATTTGTTAATTTTTTCTTTTGTTTCCCTTGCCTGAGGAGACATATCAGAAAAATTTTACTATCAGAAATGTCTATCTCTGAGCCATCGTGTCTGGGCTTATTTGCTCTTTAAGAGTAATGAACAATCAATGGGCCTATATGTCTGATGGAGTGGATAAAGGTAAATTTATTAAGCTACTTTTCATGAATCATTTCTTAAGTCTCTGATATTAATTTTTCTACAAATGAGGAAAATAGCATCTAGCTTAGAGTACGTTTGTGAGTGTGTGTGTTTACATGTATATATATGTACATGTGTGCATGCTGTACATGTGTGCACACCTTTTTCTTCCTTAAGCTACAATAGCACTTTTTCATGCTATGAACACTATCACTGATTTTCTGGTCTGTCCTCCATCTCTCTTCCCCTGTGTCAGAGCCTCCTGGAAATCCAACATATGTCTTATTTTGCTTGTTTTCCCAGCTTTGAACATAACTCTGGGGATCACAGGGGTCAACATATCTTTTTGAATAAATAAAAAAATATATTTTCCTTGACCTATGTATCATCACTTATGCCTCTTTTCTATTAACGCTTATTTTAGCTACTCCAATCCTATCTAATAAAAGAGTAATATGCAAATTAGGCGTCACTCCATAACAAAGATGGCTGCACCCATAACCACAAGATGGCGGCATCCATAGCCAGAAGATGGCCGCCTCCATGGCCACAAGATAGCTGTGCCCATAGCCACATTCTATCTAATAAAAGAGTAATATGCAAATTAGGCATCACACCGTCACAAAGATGGCCACTCCCATGGCCACAAGATGGTGGCGCCCAGTCTGGTTCAGCCCCGCCACTGAAGTGGTCAGGCCTACTAGCCAGGCCGGTGGTGGAGGAGGCAGGGGACCTGAGGAACTGGGGGTCCCATGCCCAGGTCAGAGGCCTTCACTAGAGGCTGCTAGTGGGGCAAGGGCACAACCAGTGATGGCAGGGAGCAGGATCAGAGCTGGTGATCACAGAGGCCTGGGCTCTGTGAAGCTTGAGATTGGAGGGGCTTGGGGGTCCCCTGCCCAGGCCTGCAGCTTCAGCCAGAGGCTACAGGCCTGGGCAGGGGTGGAGCTGGGATTGGAGGGCAGGGGTGGAGCCAGTGATCAGAGTGAACTACAGAGGAAACACCTTTTCTTACTGCTCATTGGCTAAGCTCCCTGTATGCCACTGATAATATTCTTAGTAACTTGGGTAATAAGAATCCAACAAGGTCATCTAGGGTTTTTCTACCACACGCCTGGGGAAAAAACATGAAGGTCCACTGCTGGAGGGCTAAGAAATGTCATATCCTGCCCTAGCCAGTTTGGCTCAGTGAATAATGCCTCAACCTGCTGACTGCAGGGTCTGGGTTCAATTGTGACCAAGGGCATGTACCTAGGTTGTAGGCTCCTCCCTGGCCAGGGCCCAGGTCAGGGCATATGCAGGAGGCAACGAATCAAATGTTCCTCTCACTTTGATGTTTCTCTCTGTTTTCCCCTTCTCTTCCACATTCTCTAAAAATCAATTGAAACATATCCTCAGTTAGGATAAAAAAAAAAAAAAAAGAAAGAAATGTCATATCCTATGAAAGACACATCTTGAAAATGCCTAAGGAAAGTTGTAATTTCTTCATGGTGGAGGGACTGGAGTCTGTGTTGATGAAAACACCTTGATGGCTGTGGTGACTGGCAGTGGCTGCAGCAGTGGGGTGATGGGGCTGGTGGCTTCCCCTGATTAGCCTGGTCACCTTCCACAAAGGGAGGCCAAACTGTGGCTTAGGCCCGCTCCCCAAGGGGATCAGGGATCGGGCCTAAGCCATCAGTAGCATACTCCCTGAGGGCTCCCAATATGTGAGAGGGGGCAGGCTGGGCTGAGGAACTCTCCCCAGTGCATGAATTTTGTGCACTGGGCCCTAGTTTATCTATAAAAGAATCCTTTTTTACCTCCTCCCCAAGGCTTGCATTCTAACATGCCTTTCCATTTTGCTTTTCCACATCCCAGACTTCTCACGACCTCCCAAACCCCACCAGTTCACATGGATTTACACCCTTCTCCCTTGACTTCCTGTCTCAAGTCTCTCTTTTGCTTCCTGCCAGCTTTCTCTGCCTGTGGTAGATTACACTAGTGCTCATTTATTCTGATTGTTGGGATATTGGTAGTCTTGAACTTCAGGCCATTTCATTTGGCACCTTTTCTGTGTTTTTCTTTAATTGAAATGCTTGCTCTATTTCTGCTGTTGACTGCTCTCTCCTATTCTTCCCTCCTAAAGAGTCTTACTCCTGTCATGGATCTTTACACCTTTGTCACCATTTTCTTCCATTCACTCCCCCCTTACTTCCTGTCAAGGTCCTTATCTTCATCTTCATCTTCACCTTTGTCCTTAGGTGTGTTCCCATTCCTATAACTTTTTTGGATTCTTCTGACTCATAGTTCCTTTTTCTCCACAGTCTGCAATACTGCCCGTTGCCATCTGACATCAGCTACCTAGTGGCATATTCGTCATGGATCTCTAGATACCAAGGCAGTGTTCCACTTCCGCCAAGATAACTTCAGTCTGCCAGGCTGAATTTAAGGCTGCAAATTCATTCCTGAATGTAATTTCTACTTTAAATTTTTCTTTTCCATGTGGTAGACTCTACTCATTCTCACCATCTCTCCCTCCCCAGTTCCTTCCCCCTCCATATCCCCCTTTCACTATAAAAATATTTTACCTGGCCACAGTGTGCGGTGGCCTAGTTTTTTCTCCTTAGGTCTTCTCTTCCAATTTTGTGTTGATATCCTGAGTTCCATCAGAATTGAGGCTTTTGAAATGTAGCCATTTTATTCTGCTTTATATGGTAACATTCCTTTCCTAAGCAATGAATGCAATGGTGTCGTGTGTGTTGGGTGAAGGAAACATGAGAGGGGAAAAATTATAGAAAGAGAAAAAAGTTAATATTTTAAACATTTTGTTCACTGCCCTACCCTTCCTCTCTTTGATCACAATTGTCTTATCTATCCTCCCGTTCACTCCTTCAGCTCCCACAGCTGTTCCTATTACTTAAATTGAAAGTTGTAATTAAGAAAAAAAGAAAAAAAGCTTAAAAACAAACTGTAGCATGTATGTACTATTTTTCTTAAGTTCACTAAAAAAATTCAGATCTCTGCATTGGAAAGGCAGATTCTATTGACTAAGCATAGTAGATGAATGATAAAAAAATCAGTCAGCCATCAAGGCATTTATGAGTATCTGAAAAAACAGGAAAAAGAATTTTCTTAGGTCGCCTCAGTAATTCATTGACCATTAAATACTTGATATCCTGGGATAAAAAAATATAGAATATAAACAGGAAAATATTTTAAAAACTGTTTAAAAGGTTTTGGAAATAACACAAAGACTTCAAGGTGCTCTGTTAACTGTTGGTTAGCAAAAGACTGACAGCTATTTGATTGTCTGTTCTAAATATCAATTGTATATGTTTTTAAAGGCTAAGCAGTGTTACATTCAGCATACTCATTATAATTATTTACTTCTTCTACCCTTGGAATTTCAACACATTTTGGCTAAAAAAATCCAACATGATCCCTCCAGACAGTATATAGTAGAGAACAAAATTAGCAATATTAACCTGAATTTTTACCATAAAAATAGAAAGAAGAAAAGCTAAAGCATTCTTTGAATCTTTAATTTGAGACTTGAGTCTTGATCTTAAGTTTGCAGAGTGCAGAGAGCACTCTCCAACGCTACCATCAGGTCCCTCTTCTCAGTCAATTTTATTTATGTAGAATCTTTCATCAAAAGATCACAAAGAGCTGTCTAACCAGCTATAAAGAAACATAAATCAAAAAGAAAATGAAATGCTCAAACAATAAAATTATACATTAGAGGCCCATTTAAAGCAGAGCATTTTAAGATGAGAGAAAAGTCTTGGCTGGAGTATATAGAACGTAAGTTATAATGGGAAGCTATTTCATAATTTGGTGAAAAATGAAAGAGGCCCACTTCTGATAGCGGAGAGCCTATTAATAGGAATGATCACTTGCATACCAGTGCTTTAATGAAGGGGGTGAAGAGCACAATAATGTGAAGTGGAATTGACAAAGTATGGTGGCACTATTCTTTGCTGCTCCAGGGAGGAAAAGAATTTTTTTATTCCACAAACGGGCATTGTGCCCAAGTATCATGCTCTTTAGCATGCCTATTGCCGATTGCTATTGTGCCTTTCTCAGAAGGCTCTATGCTCAAGTCCCACAGTACATATATAATATACATATCATATTTATGATATATATTCACCACACAGGGGTCTCAAGGAAGCCACGGTGATCTTTCAATCTCCGCTGTCATCTTTACTTGCTTCTTCAGCATAGATTAATTCAGTGCTCCCCAAGTCTCAGGAAATATTTATTTTAATGTCCCTACACATAGGGAAAAATATAAGAATCTTACAATACGATTGCTTTAACAAAAACCAGCAGAAGTTCTTTTAAGCTTGGTTATATAAAAAAAGCTAAAAAATTTTTGAGACATCAGTCTTATGTTTTATTGGCATTATAATAAATATCAAGAAAATGTTCTTTGGCATAAAGTTTATAGCATTCAGATGAAATCCTACATTCTGAGTTTTAGAATTTCAAATATCTCTAAGTTTTCAGTTTCCTTTTGTTCAAACATGACTCTTCAGATAATTTATCTTATGGCTTGAGGATTACGCCTGACATGTTGTGGGAATAAAATTTATGCAAAGTGTGATATTTACACCTTTGTTAACATTAAACTTCATGTTCAAAACGATATACACTCTGCGTGCAATATATGCCTAGTTTAAGTGATAATGGTATAGATATACAATTTTAGCTTTTTCTTCATTTTATGATCTCAAGAATATGTGGTTTATTCTTTGTATGCTCCCCAGAAATTAAGAATTGGCAAGTAATAGACTAATATGTAAGTGAAGGAAGAAGAGGAGACAAGGAGGATGCAACATGGGCATAGGATCGTGTCTACCCCACAGGGCCATCTCTCTGCATTAGTGACATTTGAAGGAAGTCTTAAAACAAGAGGAGCTAGCCATGTACTAGTAAGTAGGGAAAAAAGAGGTCTCAGCAGAGGGAACAGAATGTATAAAGGAGGAAAGAGGTGAAAATGTTTGAGGAACTGAAAAAGTTTAGTGACAGCAGTCAACATAAGAGAGTGAGTTGGTACAAATCAGGATTGATAAGCCAGGTGCCAGTTGCAAATAATGGAAGGCAGTCATGGCTATCCTAAGGAGCAAGGAGTTCCTTGTAATGTAGTGGATAGCTCCCGTAATTGTGAAAAACATGGAGAAATAGGCTTGGAAAATAAGCAGGAACTAAGGAAGGGCAAAAGGAGAAATTGTCTCTTTAGGATAATGCTGGTGTTTGTGCCTCCACTGGACAGTTAATGCTGCCAATGGATGTCCATAGGAAGAATTTCTTACCCATCTCCACAGCTTTATGGCCTTCTCTTGGGATTTGGAATCCCACCTGGAACCAACTGGCCAAGCATAGGTCATGGCTGTGTGCCCCAGCTAGGGTGGGACAGGGTGAGGAGGATGAAGAAGAAATATATGGACACTTGGCTTCAGGAAGATTCACAAAAATGGGCATCTGCTACCACATAAGAAGGGAATTTAGTTGGTGGGCAGCCAAATGGCCCCAACCCATAGGAAGGAATTTAGATTTTGTTTAGGTGCAGCAGGAGCTCGATAACAGTTTTTGGTAGCATAGTTCTATGTTTTATCTAAAGATCACTTCTGTTGTTCTTGAACATGTCTTGGGTTAAATGAAGTAACACTCTAATCTTTACCATAAAGAAGAAAAATATCAATACTAGATAATGTAAACATAATATCAATAAAAGGATAATTCCTTCTTTCAAATAGTAACTAGAATTTAAAACTTGATCAATAAGGTATAAGTGCTTTGAATATTTTTTGCTCTTACAGTTTCAACTGCCTCTAGCTTCTCATTCTTTAAAGTCAGGATTGAGGAGGGTTTAGTTCCGACCTCCGCTTTAACTCTGGAGGACTAAAGCAGGAGATCAAAGAACAAAATGGGGACTATATAAAGCAATGAAGCCTGCACCAAGAACTTGGTAAGGTTTCAGTAAAACTCAGAAATGAAATTGGACATATTTTTTTCTTTTCCCTCTTTCTTTTTCTTTTCTCCCCCCCCCCTTTTTTTTTTTACAAAGCATCCAAAGCTACAAACAAAGCATTTGGCCCTGTGGACACTGGTATGTTAAAACATTGTTACTCTTTTCATTGTGCTTTCTTTGAAAGCAATTTTGGAAAAGTAGAAATAATTTAAAATACCATTTTTTTTTCCTACAGTCATAGATTTTCAAATTACTGGCAGACGTGATGCAAATTCTTAGTGGGTGTCTAAAAGAAAGGAAAATTCTAGTTGAGGAAGGACTGAAATTTCCTGCCCACTAGTTTCTCAAAGTGAACAGTAGGAAATCATTTGGAAATTTGAAAGGGAAGAAGATCTCCAATTTCCTGTGATAGTGTTATGGTAGTAAAATTCATGTAGCTAATATATTTCAAAAGCTGAGTTAGTAACCCTGACATAATCTAACAAATTTGCTTAGATGATTAATAATTTATAAAAATCTTTTTGTAACAAAAAATGAAAATTTCCCTAAATGTACACTTGAGATAAAAATAAATTGGAGGCATTTAATAAGATCAACTCTTGCCAGAAAAGCCAATTGAATTGTAGTGTGACATGTAGCTCATCTCACCACACTTGCCCACGTATGCGCGTGCATACACACGTGCACACACACACACACACACTGCTGATACGACAAGTTAGATATACTTATTTGATCAATTTGTCAATTGCTCTTCGGACTATAGTTTTTAGAGCCAATTGGATTTGCATTTAGATAAAAAAGAAGAAAGAGGAAAGACAAATTATTTGTCGAACATTTTCTTCTAGACAATGTGTTTGGTGATTAATATGTGTTTTTATTTAAATCTTATGATAACTTTCCGGGTAATAATTACTGTTTGATAAGTGAGTAAATTAAGGTCTCAGAGAAGTTAATAAGTTTTACAAGGTCACAGAACTAGTATGTATGCAGAGCTGAGATTCAAAGCTATGTTTTGACTAACTCCTTATTTATATTCTTTCTGCTCTTCCCTGCTGCCTCCCAAAATTAAAAAAAAAGTAAGCTGCTGTAATTTAAGCCTAGAATGTGTTCTTGTATTAGATCAAACCACATAGAATTCTAATATTAGACTGTTTTGACCTACAAAAATGGCAATATAAATGTTTTCATTAAAATTATAAAAATCTGCAAATAATGGTATATACTTCATTGCAAATATTGGTGAAACTAATTTTGCCTTCAATCATTATCTGATAACATGATGTTTCTGTAAATAATAGTAGTGTGCAAACTGTAAAAATATTAGGATGGTTTTGTGCAAATAAAACCATAAAAATTAACATGAAAAGTCAAAGTCAAACAAGAATTTAAAATGCCGAGAGAGAGACAAATTTAAGCAGATAAATTAGATCTTTCTGATTTGCCCATGGTAACACAGCATTAGTAAGCATTAAGGGTACTTGTGAGAAATTGGTAACTAAATTTCACTCAGACATAAATTATCAAACCCATTAAGCTATTAAAATAATTATTTTAAACACATTTCTCTGGAACTGCAAGGGTTGAAAACAAAGAAGTCTAGATATATTTTTAAGGTGGAACTGATTGAAAATTCTAATTTAAAAGTACTAAGTGATAAACTGGTGGAATACATCCACTTTTCTGATCAGGTGCATTAACTATGCCAGCTTTAAGTAAACCATTCATTATAACAAAAATGCACAGTATAAAAATTGATGGACAACTCAAAATTCAAAATGCATAATTTTCCTACATATTAAAAACTAATGAACTGTGTGAGCTATTGGTATTAGACTGAAAATTAAAATCATGGAGAAACAATGTTTTGATTTGTGTTTGAACTAACTCCCCAGTTGATTTGTGTCTTGATTGTAAATCTCAATAATTGTAAGTGGGAAATATTGAACATATTTCATTGGGACATCAATTTTGGAAGAGCTTGGAGCAGATAATTATACTAATTATTTAAAGAATTAATTTATCAAAAGCTTATTCAATACCTACTATGTGTCATTAGAGATTTAGAGATTAATTAGGTATCTCAAGGAAGTTTCAAGCTGCTTCATCAAGAAAATGTGAATCTTTGTCCTGCAAAGGACACTCGGTTTATGTCTTAGTAAGGAAGGCAGAGAAACTATTAGAGCCATTTTCTTGGCACATAGTTAGAGCTCAGACAATGATACAATGCTTTCTGTTAATATAATGGTTATCTATAATAGAAGGAAAAATCCCTTTTGGTGTTTGGACTCCAGGAAGATTCTCAACATTGTCCCCTCCAAAATTAAGTCCCATATTGACTAGGGGGAACTAGAATTGGGAAGAACCTGAATATGGAAGAAGTTTCCTGGATTTTTGTTTTTTCTCTCTCCATATAATCAACACATGAGAGCACCATTTAAATTGTAAGGTATTTGTAAAGCCCAAAGCATTATGATGGCTGATTTCAGCAAAAGATGTGTTTGCACTGTGGACTTGAGGTGGTAAGGATCACTTCCATCACCTAAGTTGTGGGTTGACTTGCTGAAGGACTGATTTTGAAAGGACCTGAAAGAAGTCAGGGTTGGACTTTGAAACAGCAACCTGAGTGACTCTTAAATGTCTGTTAAAATTCTTTATTTTTAATACAAATCTTTGTCTTATCATTACTGTCCCACAGCTATGGGCATGATTGGTGTACAAAGTTTTTTAAAAAATTGGTTGACATATAGACAGCTAGAGCCACTGCCTGAATTTGTCTACTCCATGAATGATGTTGGAAACCAGATAGGACTGGGAATGTAAAGGACATAGCTTTCCATGTGAGCTGAGAGGGGCCAGTTAGCTTGCAGATTCTAGGGTAGGGAGTGTCAGACTTCTCCAAGTGCAGTGGAGAGAACACTGAGTGTTCTGATGGAAACCAGTCAGGCTCAGGGATGATTGATTATGTTATCCTCAAGAATGGAAATGTGTACCTGGAGTGAGTCTCCTTTGTCAGGCAGTGTCCATAATTACAAGTTCAGGAACCACCGGTAGAAATTTTCTGGTCAGTTCTCAGAAATCTGGCATCTCTGGCAGCGCTAAGGATGTTTGACTGCTGGCTTAGGCCCGCTCCCCACTGGGAGTGGGCCTAAGCTGTCAGTTGGACATCCCCTGAGGGCCTGGACTGCGTGAGGGTGCAGGCTGGGGTGGGACCCCCCGGCCCGATTGCACAAATTTCATACATTGGGCCTCCAGTAATATATAAGTAGAAACTGTGGTATGTGAAAGCTAAGCAATTGGCTAAAGGTCACATGGACCTGTTATAGTAATTGACAGAGCTGACATTTGGTCATAATCAGCTTGGTTCCAGAATTGTACTCTCAACCACTACACTGTATTGCCTGAAGGAAGTAGTTGCAAAAGGGTGAACTCAGTCAGTAATATATATAATATTGGCACCAAACCTTTTGGGTCTCTAATGCTTTGAGAAGATTTTTGACAATAGAAAAATTCCACTCAAAGCTGCCATCAAACCAAAACTGGGGTTAGTATCTGGAGAAGATAAATTTTACAACACAAAATTATGACTGATCAGTAGAATATGAAAATTATTATTATTTTTTTAATTTTGAGCATAAAACCTGTAACCTTCAAGAACTCTTTGGCTTCAGAACTCTTGTATACACTGGTTTTTATTGCTATATAAGGAGGAGGTCCTCAGGTAATCAGGGATTCAGACCCAGAGGAAGACAGGGTAAGGAGGTCTTTGGTCATGGAGAAATAGTTTTATTCCTGGCCTGGAAGAAAAGAGGCTGCCTAAATTCCACTTGACAGTCCAACACAGAACTGAAGAGAGTGTGTGGCAGAAATCTCTAGTGAGGGGCAGGGCTGGGATTTGGGAGGTGGAGTAATTATGTTAAGTCCTGGGGCACTTCCTAGTACTGTATGCAACTATAACTCAGCCTCAGAGGGCCAGGCCAGCCTTGATTTAGTGACTCCTTTTTTGTACAGCTCTCTATGACAAAAACAATTGACCTGAAAATCTAAAGCTTTCCCTCCCTCCTCTCCAACCCAAAAATTATCCAGCTAGAAGACCTCATTGCTTCATGCTGATAAGGATGAGGAAATGAGGACAGCTATGGCTGATAGGAGATAATATCAACAGTTGATAACTCATAGTGAGTTAATTAGTGTCTAAATTACTTCAGTCTTAAATTAGCCCTGAGGTTTGTTCAGGAACAATTTCCCTGGAGGGTCATGAGGTGGTGGTGGGAGAGACAAAACTAATGTGTGATCACTGAAGCCTTCTTCCTCCTGGGCATACGACCAGACTAAAGCTCCCTTTCAATTAGGTGTGGCCATGTGAATTGAGTGCTGGCCAATGGGATGTGTGAGGGAGTGGGGGACACCTCTTCCAAGCCAGGACCTTAAGCACTGCCCTCACAATCTTCCTTGTTCCCTGCTCTCTCTCTTTCCTGATCTGCTGGCCAGTGAAGATTCAACAGAAGACTAGGGAATGGCAGAGTCACAAGATGGAAGGTGCCTATATCTTTGAATCACCACAAGGAAGAAAACCACCCCACAAATCAGAACACCAAATTGAAATTTGTGAAGGCAGGAAATGAATTTCTATCTCGTTAAACCACCGAGATTTTCATGTTTGCCTGTTACAGTTGCTAGCATGGTCTAATTCAGTGTTGATACTAATAGAAACAATCCTATCTAATAAAATAGTAATATGCAAATTAGGGATCACTCCATCACAAAGATGGCCTCCCCCATGGCCACAAGATGGTGGTCCCCATAGCCATAAGATGGTGGTGCCCAGTCCGGCTCAGCTCTGCCACTGAAGTGGTCAGTCCTGTTAGCCAGGCAGGTGGTGGGGGAGGCATGGGGCCTGAGGGGCAGAACAGGCAATCAGAGGAGCCTGGGGGTCTCCTGCCCAGGCCTGTAGCCTTGGCCAGAGGCTACAGTGGGGCAGGAGTGGAGCCCATGATCTTAGGACCTGGGCAGGGGCAGAGCTGGTGATCAGAGGGGCAGGGGTGGAGTCTGCGATCACAGTGGTCTGGGCATGGGCGGAGCCGGCAATGCAGGATCAATCCCCCAGGGAGTGGGCCTAAGCCAGCAGGTGGACATCCCCTGAGGGATCCAAGACTTTGAGAGGGCATAGTCCGGGCTGAGGGAACTCCCCCCTCAAGTGCACAAATTTTTGTGCACCAGGCCTCTAGTGTGTGTGTGTGTCTGTATATATATATATATATATATATATATATATATATATATATATATCTTAACTAATAAAAGTGTAATATTGAAATTAACTGTTTCTCTGGGACGGGGTAAGCCACACCCACCAGCCAATCAGAGCGACTGTATGCAAATTAGCCTAGCCAACATGGAGGCCGCCACTCACGGACCTGAGTAAACGGCAGCTTCCATTACAGCAGGAGTGAACGTGAAACTGCCGCCCGCTCTGCTCTGCTTATCCTCAAGCAAAACACACATTTGCAACATAATAACAATCATAGAATCCTCAGGAGCTGAAGGAAACAGCAGCCTGGGCCTCACCACTAAGTAACATTGTGTCATTATAGAAGCCGAGAGGTGAGGTGAAGCAGAGAGGAGGCTTCCTTAGTAGTTAGAAGGCCGGCTTAAAGGAACAGCATCAATTATAGAAGATAAACAAACCCCAGAACCTGCTTCCAGCCAGCCTTGCTGGAACATTGGGTCAATGGGAGCTGTGAGCAGGCTTAAAGC
Source organism: Murina feae (assembly GCA_004026665.1). Lineage (NCBI taxonomy): Eukaryota > Metazoa > Chordata > Mammalia > Chiroptera > Vespertilionidae > Murina > Murina feae. The sequence continues at coordinate 876 of PVJC01040011.1, read as the reverse complement.
CTGAAAGCGCCAATCAGCCCATCACCCACGCTGGCCACAACCCAATGGGGTGAGGGACTTTCCTGGGGGCTTGGCCAGCCTGGAGACAGCCATTAGCCCATCACCCAGCCTGGTCAGGCACGCCAGCAGGTGGACATCCCCAGAGGGGTCCCAGACTGTGAGAGGGTACAGGCCAGGCTGAGGGACCTCCCGAGTGCACAGAACGGCTGCAGGGCGGAACAGCGCAGGACCCAGGACCCATGAGTGGGAAAGAGGCAGCAGGGTTGGCGGCCTGCTTGGCAGCTGCCCAGGCCCTTTGAGTGGCACCGGGGAGCCGATAAGAGGTGGTGGGGGCCGGGGGCCTGCTTGGCTGGCTGCCCAGGCCCTTTGAGGGGCACTGGGGAGCAGGAAAGAGGCAGTGGGGGCTGGGGGCCTGCTTGGCGGCTGCCCAGGCCCTTTGCGGGGCACCGGGGAGTGGGAAAGAGGTGGCGGTCTGCTTGCCAGCTGCCCAGGCCCTTTGAGGGGAACAGGAAAGCAAGGCTGCAGGGGCCGGGGTCCTGCTTGGCAGCTCCCCAGCCCCCGTGGAGGCACCGGGGAGTGGGAAAGGAAGGCAGCAGGGAACTGGTGAGTGGGAAAGAGTCGGCGGCCTGCTTGGCGGCTCCCCAGGCCTTTTGGGGGTCACCGGGGAGCGGGAAAGCAAGCTCTTGAGGGCTGGGGGCCTGCTTGGCAGCTCCCTAGGTCCCTTCCGGGGATCAGGGAGTAGGAAAAGGCTGGCCTGACCACGAGGCGGGGTTTTGCCTGCTTTCTGGTGGCTGGAGGAAGATGGGCAGTAGGCAAGCTTGGGAGGCAGGCAGCACCCAGCCCTGGCCACAGCTCAAAAAAGAGAACAACATGCAG
>PVJC01040010.1:0-15999 GCA_004026665.1 Murina feae | reverse complement strand
CTAAGCCACTTGGTTATGAGAGTCAGCTGTGTCTATAGTGGGAGAACTTCTGTGCTGGAGACACCCTTATGGGGCAAGAGTTGTTTCAGTGGAGCTTTTATGCTCACTGCATCTGCCCCGAGTGTGTTCCTTGTGGATCTGTTTTGTTTAGGTTAGTCCCACTCTGGCCACTGGGTGAGGCTGGCTCCTGTATCTTTAAAGAGGCGTTGATTAAGCCTTTGCCCTAGCTCTGACGCAGCTTGGGAGGGGCAGGGCCTCGGGAGTTTGCAGGGCAAGGCCGAGCAAACAGCTATGGCTCTTCTCAGCCCTGTGCTGAGAGACACCAGGTCTCTGTGTCCCACGGTAATTGCTGTAAGCAACTCTGAGAGAAACCCACTTTGGGTTTCCTCCCGGTGCCAGTCAGTCCTCCTTCTCTGGGTGTCTGGGTCCTCAGAAACTCACTTGGAACTGGAGTTCAGAGCCGCTGGGGACTTGTGGCTCTCTCCGTTTTGGAAAAGAACTGCGTCCCCCGGTTCCAGCCCTTCCCCGAGCCCCGTGCGCGCGCCTCCGTACCTCTGTACTTTGCTTCCGTTGCTCCTCTGAGTCTCAGACTCTTCTCTAGTTGTAGGATTTTCACTCAGCCAGCCTTCCTGTGGGTGCGAGTGGTGTTCGTGTGTTCTTTTCGTGGTTTTTCTGAAATAGTTGTTTATGGCTGCATTTACGGTGTCTACCCTATGCCGCCATCTTGTTTCTCCTAAATTTATGTATTTTACGATGTGATCTCTCTAGCATTTTCCTGTGAAAAAAATCTCAAACATAAAAGTTAAAGGAATTGCACACGTATCTCCCTATCACCTAGATTCTGCAATTAACAATTTGCTATTTTTGCTTGATCACATATCTCTTCATGTATTTGTTCCTTTAATCATCCATCAGTCAAGCTTATTGGTGTTTTTATTTGCATTTTATGTATGTATGTATTTACTTATTTTTAATTCTTTATTGTTTAAAGTATTACATATGTCTCCTTTTCTCCCATTGACTTCTTCCTGGCCACTGCCCTGCCCCCCCCCCCCCTTGTGCGCACATGCCCTCACTCCCTTAGTTTCTGTGTGTTGGTTATGCTTATATGCATGCATACAAGTCCTTTGGTTGAACTCTTGCCCTCCCGCAACCTTCGTTGCCATCCCACTGAAGTTTGACAGTTTGTTCGATGCTTCTCTGTCTCAAAATATTTTTGTTCATCAGTTTATGTTCTTCTTTATATTCCACAAATGAGTGAGTTCATGTAATACTTATTTTTCTCGGACTGGCTTATTTTGCTTAGCATAATGCTCTCCAGATCCATCCATGCTGTTGTGAATGTTAAGGGTTCTTTTTTACAGCAGCATAGTATTCCATTGTGCAGATGTACCACAGTTTTCTAATCCATTTATCTGCTGATGGGCACTTAGGCTGTTTCTAAATCTTAGCTATGGTGAATTGTGCTGCTATGAACATAGGGGTACATATGTCCTTTCTGATAGGTGTTTCTGGTTTCTTGGGATATATTCCCAGAAGTGGGATCACTGGGTCAAATAGGAGTTCCATTTTAAATTTTTTCAGGAAACTCCATACTGTTTTCCACATTGGCTGCACCAGTCTGCATTCCCACCAGCAGTGCACTAGGGTTCCTTTTTCTCTACATCCTTGCCAGCACTGGTTGTTTGTGGATTTGTTGATGATAGCCATTCTGACAGGTGTGAGATGATTCGTCATTTGATTTGCATCTGTGATGATTAGTGACTTTGAGCATGTTCTGTGTGTCCACTTTCGAAAGTATGTCTATTTCAGTCCTTTGCCCATTTTTTGATAGGATTTTTTATCTTCTTTTGGTTAAGATGTATGTGTTCCCCATAAATTTTAGAGATTAGGTCCTAATTGGATATAACATTGGCAAATATGTTTTCCCATGCAGTGGGCTTCCTTGTTTTGTTGATGGTTTCTTCTGCTCTGCAGAAGCTTTTTATTTTAATGTAGTCCCATTTGTTTATTTTCTCCTTAGTTTCCACTGACCTAGGAGCTGTATTGGTAAAGATATTGCTACGACATATGTCTAATATTTTGCTGCCTATGGATTCTTCTAAGATTCTTATGGTTTCTCATCTTACGTTTAAGTCCTTTATCCATTTTGAATTTATTTTTTGTGTATGGTGTAAGTTGGTGGTCTAATTTCATTTTTTTGCATATGACTTTCCAATTTTCCCAACACCATTTATTGAAGAGACTGTCTTGACTCCATTGTATGCTTTTGCCTCCTTTGTCAAATATTAATTGAGCATAATGGCTTGGGTCAATTTCTGGGTTCTCTGATTTGTTACGTTGGTCTATATGTCTGTTCTTGTGCCAGTACCAGGCAGTTTTGAGAACAGTGGCTTTGTAATAAAGCTTGATATCTGGTATTGAGATCCCTCCAACTTTGTTCTTCTTTCTCAAGATTGTTGTGGCTATTCAGAGTCTTTCTAAATTTCCATATGAATTTTTGGAGACTTTATTCTACGTCTGTGAAATATGCCATTGGTATTTTAATGGGGATTGCATTAAATCTATAGATTACTTTGGGTAGTATGGACATTTTAATGATGTTGATTCTACCGATCCTTGAACACGGTATATTCTTCCATTTGTTTATGTCTTCCTCTATCTCTTTTTTCAATGTCCTGTAATTTTCCGAGTATAGGTCTTTCACTTTCTTAGTTAAGTTTATTCCTAGGTATCTTATTTCTTTTTTTTGGTGCAATGGTAAATGGGATTTTTTTCCCCAGTTTTCTTACATTTTATTTTTTAAAATTACATAAAGTATTAAAAGATTAGTACAAATATCTCTTTTTTCCCCTGCTCTTCCCCCAGCCTCCCCCACCCCCCAGAGATTTGTGTCCATTGGTTATGCTTAAATGCATGCATAAAAGTCCTTTGGTTGATCTATTATCCCCCCTACCCCCCTCCGTCCTTGTTGCTTTAATTTGACAGATTGTTTGATGCTGTTCTGCCTCTGAATCTGTTTTTGTTCACCAGTTTATAATGGTTATTATTATCCATAGATGAGTGAAGACGTCATATTTTTCTTTCATTGACTGGCTTATTTCACTTAGCATTATGTTCTCCAGTTCCATCCATGCTGCTGCAAATGCTAAGAACTCCTTCCTTTTCACAGCAGCATAGTATTCCATTGTGTAGATGTACCACAGTTTTTTAATCCATTCATTTGCCGATGGACACTTAGGCTGATTCCAAGGGATTTTTTTTTTTTTTTTTTGGTTTGTTTTCTCTTTCCGTGTGTGTTTTTCATTTCAGAGTAGATTGCAAACATCAGTGCATTTACCTCTAAAAAAATGTAGCTCCCACATCATTAAGTAGAGTTGAATATTTGCTTATAGTTCTTTGTTTCTTTTAAAAAATATTTAGCCTATCATTCAAATACAGTTTTTAAAGTAGAATTTACAAATGTATACATTTGTGCAGTCCAAATCCTTCTGAAGAAATAGAACATTACCATCAGCTCAGAAAGCTCCCCTGGTACCTCCTATTCAGTATTTTCTTCTATCCTTTGTATAACACAACTACAGTTTCTATTTTCTTTTTCACTTTAGACTAGGTTTGCCTGTTCTAGAATTTCATATCAGTGCAATCATAGATACTTTATAATGAATTTCTTTCCTTTAGCAGGATGTTTTTGAGATTCATCCATAATGTTGCAGTACTTGTACAAGTAGTTCCTTCTTTGTTGTTGTTGCTATTTGGTGTCTTGTTATATTTTTGTATCATAATATATCTGTTTGTTTGTTGGAGATTTGTTTTTCTCATATTTTGGTTATTAAAAGTAAAACTCAGCATTCACATGCAGATCTTTTTGTTTACCTGTGTTTTCAAACCTAAGAATAGGTTTGAAATTCCTAACATGGAATTACTGGATCATCTAATCTAATAAAACAGTAATATGCAAATTGGTGCCACTCAGCTACACCTAAGCCATGCCCAGCAGCCAATCAGAGCGACTATATGCAAATTAACCCAGCCAAGATGGTGGCCAGCAGCCACTGAGCTGGAACAAGCAGGAGGCTTGTCCCAGCAATGGAGTTCCCGCTTGCCTTGGCTGGCTGTGGCCTCTGTGCAAGGCAACAAAGTTTCAATTATAGAAGATAAATAAACCCCAGATACCTGCTTCCAGCCAGGTTGGGGTCAAGGAAGCTCTGGGAGTCTGTGTTGTCAGGGACAACCCGACCTGGGCTCTGGTTAAAGCAACAAAATTTCAATTATAGAAGATAAATAAATCTCAGCCTGCAAACGGCCCTCAGCCCTTACTCAGGCTGGCCAGGAACCCCAGCAGGGACCTCCTCCCTGAAGGGGATTGTGGCCAGCCTGCAAACAGCCCTCAGCCTCTCACCCAGGTTGGCTAGGCACCCCAGGGGGGGACACCCACTTTGAAGGGGCTGTGGCCAGCCTGCAAACAACCATCAGCCCCTCACCCAGGCTGGTCAGGCACCCCAGCAGGACCCCCATCCCTGATTTGGGACACCCTTCAGGGCAAACCAGCTGGCCCCCACCCATGCACCAGGCCTCTCCTATATAATAAAAGTGTAATATACACCCTAACTGGTTTGGCTTAGTGGATGGAGCATTGGCCTGCGGACTGAAAGGTCCCAGGTTTGATTCGATTCTGGTCAAGAGCATGTACGTTAGTTGTGGGCACATTCCCAGTAGGAGGTGTGAAGGAGGCAGCTGATGGATGTTTCTCTCTCATCGATGTTTCTAACTTTCTATCCCGCTCTCTTCCTCTCTGTAAAAAATCAATAAAATATGTTTAAAAAAAGTGTAATACGCAAATTGACCCTAACAGCAGAACCGCTGGGATTGACTGGTCACTATGACACACACTGACCACCAGGGGGCAGACGCTCAATGGAGGAGCTGCCCCCAGTGGTCAGTGCATTCCCACAGGGGTAGCTCTGCTCAGCCACAAGCCAGGCTGCCAGCTGCCAGTGCATCAGTGGTGGTGGGAGCCTCTCCTGCCTCCCAGCAGTGCTACGGATGTCTGACTGCAGCTTAGGCCTGCTCCCTGCTGGCAAGTGGACATCCCTGAGAGCTCCTGGGCTGTGAGAGGGATGTCTGACTACCAAGCTTAGGCCCAGTTGCCCATGGAGCAGGCCTAAGCCCGCAGGTAGACATCCCCAAGGGTTCCCAAACTGGGAGAGGACACAGGCAGTGCTGAGGGGCCCCCCAGAGTGCACAAAGTTGTGTGCACCAGGCCTCTAGTAGGTTATATGTATGTATGACTTTATTAGAAACTGTCAAAGAGTTGTGTGTGGAGTTGGGCTACATCTTTGTAACATTTGGTGTTTTGGTCTTTTAAGTTTTAGCTTTTTATTGGGTATACTAGAGGCCTAATGCATGAAATTCATGCCAAAGGCCTTGACCCTTGTAGCTGCAGCAGCCATGGCGGCTTGCCTCAGCCCTTGCAGGCCCTAGAAGCCCGGCTTCATTTGGAAGGTCATACAAAAAGTCTGCTCTCCTGTCTAATTAGCATGTTACACTTTTATTATAGAGGCCCAGTGCACAAAAATTTGTGCACTCGGCGGGGGGGGGGAGGGGGTCCCTCAGTTCGGCCTGTGCCCTCTCACAGTCTGGGACCCCTCGGAGGATGTCCACCTGCTGACGTGCCTGACTTATGGCTGTTTGCAGGCTGGCCAAGCCCCCTAGTGGGGACCCTCACCCCATGGGGGTGTGGCCAGCCTGGGTGAGGGGCAGAGGGCCATTTTCAGGCTGCCCACAGCTCCCATTGACCCAAGGTCCCAGTGAGGCTGGCTGGAATCAGGTTTCTGGGGTTTATCTTCTATAATTGAAACTTTGTTGCCTTGAGCAGAGGCTTAGGCTACAAAGCCTCCTGTTTGCTCTAGCTCCGTGGCTTCCGGCCACCATCTTGGCTGGGTTAATTTGCATACAGCTGCTCTGATTGGCTGGTGGGGGTGGCTTAGGTGTCTCGGAGTGATGGTTAATTTGCATATTCTCTTATTAGATTAGATTAGATAGTTGTATCTCATTGTGGTTTTAATTTGCATTTCCCCATGACTAAAGATATTGAGCATTTGACATGTGGCCATTTAGATATGTTTTGAGATCATTTGCCTGTAATTTAGGGGGTTGTTTATTAAGATGTAAGAGTTTTAAATATATTTGAATTTGAGTTCTATGTTTGTATTTATATATACGTATAAATTAAATACATAATTTTTTCAAAAACTGTTTTTATTGATTTTTTACACAGCGGAAGAGAGAGAGCTGGAAACATCGATGAGAGAGAAACATTGATCAGCTGCCTCCTGCATACTTCCTACTGGGGAGGTGCTGACAACCAATGTACATGCCCCTAACCGGAATCAAACCTAGGACCTTTCAATCCGCAGGCTGATGCTCTATCCACCGAGCCAAACCGGTTAGGGCTACAAATATAATTTTTCCTTTAGCTTGTTAGCTTATCTCTTTGTTTTCTTAGTGATAAAGACCAGCTCATCAAGTTTTTAAAAATTTTTGTTTTACAAAATCTTTGCTTGTGGTATCACATAAATTTTGTGCTGCATTTAAAAAAAATCTTTTGTATTGATTTTTTAGAGAGAGAAGAAAGGAGAGGGAGCAAGAGAAATATCAATGTGAGAGTTAAAAGTCCATCAGCTGCTTCCTTCATGCCCCCCACCAGGGTTTGAGACTACAGTCTAGGCATGTGCCCTGATCTAGAATAGAATCAGCAACCCTTTGGTGCTCAGGATACTGTCCACCTATGGAGCTACACTGGCTAAGGTTGTGCTACATTTCTTTAGAAGTTTAATAGTTTTAGTTTTTAGGCTTAAGTTTGTGATCTTTTTAATTAATATTATTGATTTGAGAGAGAGAGAAGAAGGACAAAGTGGGGGGGGGGGAGAGAGAGAGAGGGAGAGGAAGAAATGTGTGAGAGATATTAATAAGTTGCCTCCTATTTGGGATTGAACTCAAAACCTGGATATGTGCCCTGACCAGGAACCAAACCAGTGTCCTTTCGGTGCACAGGATGATGTTTAATCAATTAAGTCGCAGGGGCCAGGGCTGTGATCCTTGAGTTAATTTTTGTGTTTGGTGGGAGAAAGGTGCAGAGGTTCTCCAGTTGTTCTACCACCATTTGTTGTATCACCATTTGTTGAAAAGACTATTTCTTCCCATTATTTGGCACTTGTTGAAAATAATTTTATGATATGTGTGTATCTATTTCTGGACTCGTCAGTCTATTTTTATGTCAGTAGTACCTGTGTTGATATGGTTAGGTTTTAATCTGTCACCTTGTTGTTTGCTTTCTATTTGTCCCATCTGTTCCACCTGTTCTGTTCCTTTTTTTTTGTTGTTCTGCTCTTTTCAGGCTTGTATTTGTTTTTTTTTTTGGTGGGGGGGGTGCATTACATTTTATTTCTATTATTTGTTTATTAACTATATTTACATGTTTTACTTTTTATTTTTTTGTGCTTGTTCTAGGGTTTACACTATGCGTCTTTAACTTTTCACAGTCTGTCTTCATGGAAATAATAAATTAAACCTGTTCATGTATATCAAAACAATCTACTTCTAATTGTTTCCCTCCTGTGCTTTGTTTAATTTTTTTGTTACTTATTTTTATATTTACAATTTTTTTATTGTTGCTAGTGTTACTGCTTTGTGTTATCATTGTCATACATGTTGCTTTTCATGTTACTAATTTGGGAGGGATTACTTTATTCAAATTTTAGGTTTATAGCCAGAGAATAATCCTTTTAAGGCTGAGATGTCTGTGAGGGAAAAGTCTAGAAGAATTTATTCCATTCTACTTTTATACAAGTGACCAGATAAGTGATGATTTATGAAAAAGTCTTTAAATTTTGATAAATTCAGACCAAAAAAAAAGAAAACTTTAATATTTGGAACTGAAAAAATGATGGTTATATTTATTATATACTCTTATAGAATTAGATCAAAATTATAACTTAAAACTTTTTTTTATATATATTTATTGATTTTTTACAGAGAGGAAGGGAGAAGGATAGAGAGTTAGAAACATGGATGAGAGAGAAACATCGATCAGCTGCCTCCTGCATACCCCCCACTGGGGATGTGCTAGCAACCAAGGTACATGCTTTCCCTTGACTGGAATGGAACTTAGGACCCTTGAGTCCGCAGGTAGACACTCTATTCACTGAGCCAAACCAGTCAGGGCTAACTTGAAACATTTGTGAGTGAATGTTTATGAATACTTCCCAGATATGGTCCTTAGGAAATTATTAATAAAAGCCATTTAAAAAAATTCCTCCCCTAGGTCTTTATCTGGATACTAGAGGCCCAGTGCACAAAAATTTGTGCACTTGGGGGGATCCCTCAGCCTGATCTGTGCCCTCTCGCAGTCTGGGACCCCTCAGGGGATGTCCACCTACTGGTGTGCCTGGCCAGTCTGGGTGAGGGACTGATGGCCGGTTCAGGCTGCCCACAGCCCCTTCAGGGTTCGGGTCCCTACTGGGGTGCCTGGCCAGCCTGGGTGAGGGGCAGAGGGCCGTTTTCAGGCTGCCCACAGCCCCTTCAGGGTTCGGGTCCCTACTGGGGTGCCTGGCTGGAAGCAAGTATCTGGGATTTATTCAACTTCTATAATTGTAAAATTGTTGCCTTGGTTCCCACTCGAAGCCTGGGTTGCCTCTGGCAACCCAAGGTCCCAGCCTGGCAGGTACCTGGGGTTTGTTTATCTTCTATAATTGAAACTTTATAGCCTTGAGTAGAGCTCAGGGCCTACAGGGCCCTGGCTTCCTCCATTGCCGGGGGCAACTTCAGCTCTGTGGCTGTTGCCATCTTAGTTGAGTTAATTTGCGTATTTGCTCCTGATTGGTTGGTGGGCGTGGCTTGTGGGTGTAACAGAGTGAGGGTCAATTTGCATATTACTCTTTTATTAGATTAGATAAGGTAAACTTAATTTTAGTACTTTCTACAAATCAAAGTATTTTTTTTAAATTTATCTTTATTGTTCAGATTATTACAGTAGTTCCTCTATTTTTCCCCCATAGCTCCCCTCCTCCCATTTCCCACCCCACCCTCTGTCCCCCCAGCCCGCTGTCTTCATCCATAGGTGTACGATCATTGTCCATTCTCTTCCCGCACCCCCAACACCCTTTACCCCCAAAAATTGTCAGTCCACTCCCTTTCTATGCCTCTGATTCTATTCTGCTCATCAGATTTTTTATTCACTTGATTTTTAGGTTCACTTGTTGATAAATATGTATTTGTTGTTTATAATTTTTATCTTTACTTTTTCTTCATCCTCTTCTCAAAGGATACCTTTCAGCATTTCATATAGTACTGGTTGGGTGGTGAAGTGAACGGTGTGTTTTTTTGTTTTTGTTTTTGTTTCGTTTTGTTTTTTGCCTACCATCACGTAGTGCATCCTTCTTGGTTTGACTTGAATGTTCACCTTCTCTATGAAGCCTTTACTAATTGCTTCATCCTGTCATACTAAATGATTAGCTTCTTGAAGAATAGGATCCTATATCTTATTTGTCTCTGCTCACAGATCCAGCATACAAATAGTTATTTTGTAATTATTTGAATAACGGCATATACCATATCAATCAAAATTTGTCATCTTGACTTTGCCCATCATAATTTGGTTCCACTCCACTTATTTCAAATAGTATTTCCTGCTTTTCACAAGGATATGCTCATTAAAGTGATTCTCTTCAACGAGTCTTGGGTAAGACACAATATTTTTTCTTTTTGTATTTTTTATTTTTATTTATCCTTTCATATCACTCAACATATTTGAGTGTTTATTCAGAAGAAAAAGACCAAGTTATTTAAAATTATTGACAAAAATTAAAGATGTGAATTGTACAGCTGTAAAGATTTAAGACAGTTTAATTCTACATTAAGCTTGTGCAGATTATTAAATTTGGTAAGATAATGTATATGTTAAAGCTTTCTCAGTTTAAAAAAATTAATCATCTTTAAGTAAGGCTTCTATCGCTTTAAAAAAAAAGAGAACTCGGTTCATCAAGTTCCAATTTCCAAGGAAACCTGGAGACTTCTTGAAGCTCAGTTTTGTGAACTGGATGTTTAAACAACAGTAATCTTTAAGACTTGTTTGTAAACTTGAAGCCTTGAAAGTTGGCAGATTAATTGCTTAAAGGAATACCAACAGTGAAAGATTGTGGAGGTTTGTTTGCTTTGGACATTATTTTTTTATTTATCGACACTTTTTAGTTAACCCAATAATACTTACTGTATTTTTTAAAAATCATTAAAAATTTTCAGTTATAGTTGTCATACATTATTAGTTTCAGGTGTACACCCCAGTGATTAGACATTACATAACTTACTAAGTGATCATCTCTATAAATATCCCACACTTATTTGGTATCATACAAAATATTCAGATATTATTGATTGTATTCCCTATGCTGTACTTCACATCCCATGACTGTTCTATAAATATTTGCACTTCTTAATCCCATCACCTTTTCCACCTATCCCCTAACCTCCCTTCCATCTATATGTTTCTGTTCTGCTTGTTAGCAACATGTTCACTCTCCTGTTGTAGTTGAGCCTTGATTGCTGTTGGCTGAATCCACTCCTTGAATGTGTTGCTTGTGGAGGTGGTTGGGTAGTGGTGCTTTGACATGGTCTAAAGCTGTCCATTGGATGCACTGGCTCTGGGGCCTCCCAGGTGGTTTAGGCACAGTTCAGCCACAGCCTGCTGTTCCACCCAGCATGATCTACAAAGCAGTCTGCAGTGACTGCTACTTGTGCTGGGCTTGGAGGTGCCCAGGAGAAGCCAAGCTGCAAAGCAAGTCTGACTGCTGCTAGTGGAGGGCTTGGGACCACTTAGTGAGAGGTACAGGGCCTAGCAGAGGTCAGATGCTGCTTGTTTGAGAGATTTTAGGAAAACCTGAAGCATGAGCCAAGACAGGCCATTCATGGAAAAACCACTGGAAGCCACTTGGTTGGACCCCAATGTTGGGTGGGGCAGGGCCTCAGAATCACCAGGGTGGAGCAAACAGTGTAAACCAGGTTGATGGAATCTCAGATATGTTGCCTGCTTGCTGGTTATGTGTGGGAAGGGCTCATCTTTCAGTACTTCTGTCTGGGGGAAAGATCTCCCTCCCCGCCCCCTCACCTCTCTCCTTGATATTAAGTAAGTCAGTCCTTCCCATATGTCTCTGGTGCCTTTTAAGCTGCTGCCCCAGTTCTGGAGCACAGAGCAAATGAGCCTGAGTAAGTTTGTATGTGGGCCTTTTAAGAGGAATACCTGGGACTCTAGCAAGCCTCCACCTCACTCAGCCAATCTCTGCTGGTTTTTATAGCCAGAAGTTAAGGGGACTTCTCTTCTTGGCACAGGAACCCTGGGCTTGTGTGGGGCTGGGACTGTTCGACTTCTGCAACAGAGCAATCCCTCCCTATTTTTATCTGCCACAAGTGGGTGTGGAATCAGCCCAAGGGTCTCCACACTTCCTACCAGCCTCCATGTGGCTTCTTCTTTAATTCCCTAGTTGTAGGACTTCCATTCAGTCAGATTTCTGAATGATGGTTGTTCTGTAATTTAGTTGTAATTTTGATGTTTAATTAATATACTTGAATGATGAAAGATTTTGTGAAATAGTTTAATGATAAATTATTACTTTTTAAGCATAAAAATTTTTTCATAACAGTTCAGAAACATTTCTAGCTCTATAGACTAGAATCAATAACTAAAAAGCATAATCGACTTTCACCTTGGACAACTCCATTCAGATTTGATAATCAGATGCAGTTTTTCATGCTATTCTATCATTAAACCTTCCAGGATTGGTAGTCATTTCTAGTCACTAAGGAGGAACTTTATACCTAGTCAAGATTTCCATAAAAATCATAGGCATATATTTGATTTTATTATTAATTCTCACTGGACGACATTTTCTACATTGATTTTTTAGAGAGAATGGAAGCCAGGGAGTTAGGGAGAAAAGGAGAGAAGGGAAGGAGAGAGAGAAGCACTGATGTGCCTAGAGACACATCATTTGGTTGCCTTCTGCATGGGCCTCAAGTAAGGCCAGGAATAAAACCTGCAACTCAGGTACTGCCCTTGACTGGAAATTTAACCCATGACCCTTCAGAGCACGGGCCAGCACTCTAGGGCCATGCAATCCTTTTATTGCAATCTGCTTTTAACAAAGTTACGTCCTCCTCCAGTGAAAATAGAAAATATTATCTTCTAATTATTTTTATTCCTTTAAAGTATCCTTGTATTTTGATTTCAAAAGTGGTAAATAGTTTATGAAATATTCAAACCGTACAGAAAATTTTAATACAAAGAAAGCTGCTAATTCAGTGCTATAAATCTCCACCCTAACTGTATATATGCTACTATCTAATAAAAAGAGTAATATGCAAATTAGCCATCACTCCAAGACAAAGATGGTGGCTCCTGGGACAAGACCTTGCGTTGTCCCTATGGTGACGACGCAGGCGTTCTGCCCAGCCGGCTGGAAGAGGGCCTCTGGGCCTGCTTGGTTGCTGCTGCTGCTGGGGTGGAGTAGCTGTGATACAATCCTTCAGGGGGCCTGGCACCCAGCAGCACCAAGCCCCGCCTTGGCGCTGGGGCTGCTGGGGTCGGAAGAGCAGAGACCCAGCCTGCAGGGGCCCCAGCACCCAGCAGCTCCAAACCCTGCAGCCGAGGGGGCGTTGGGGTCAGCTGAGCAGAGACACAAGCCAGCAGGGGGCCTGGCACTCAGCATCCCCAAGCCCCGCAGCTGAGGCGGAGCTGGGGCAGCTGGAGCCGCTGGGGCTGGAGAAGCAGAGACACAGCCTGCAGGGGGGCCTGGCACCCAGCGGTCCCAAGCCCTGCAGCTGTGGCAGTGCTGGGGTCAGAGGAGCAGAGAGACAGCCTGCAGGGGGGCCGGCACCCAGCAGCCCCAAGCCCTGCCTCAGCGCTGGGGTTGGAGGAGCAGAGACACAAACCTTCAAGTGGGCCCGGTACCCAGCAGCTCCAAGCCCCAGAGCTTCGGAGGCACTGGGGCCACTGGAGCTACAGCAGAGACACAGATCTGCAGGAAACCTGTGGGAAAGGGAGATAAACTATCATAACTTTATCTCCCTTTCCACAAGATGAGAAAACTGACCCTGATTTATTTAGTGATATGGCCTATACTTTTCTACAAGCACAGCCTACGTTATGACCACTCCCAGGAAGGTCTGGTCAGAATCCTGTCTCCAGGGAATAACACTACTGTGGCAAATCATCTAAGAAAGGAAACAAGCTTTTGTTGGGTTTATTCTGAAGGTCAGAGAACATGCCACCCCAACATATGCCGTGTTGTTATATTGATGATCTTGAGCTATAGATGCTTGAAAAACAGCAGATGCAAGGAGAGGCTTTCACTGAAGTCTCCTGATCTGCCTAAAATCGGACCCCCACAAAAGGTTCCCTCGATGGGAAAAGTGTCTTCAGCCACTGAAGACTGACTCCTGTCACAGGAGACTACAAGTTGACATCACACCCAAACTTTGTTACAAACTATCTCCTCCACCCCCATTCATCTTTCCTAAAACTCGTGTATTCTCCTTTAAGAGGCCTAGATATCCCGTCCCCTTTCCCTAGAAAGAAGGTATTTAAGTCTGGATTCTAAGCCACCTTGGGGAGTTATTCATTTTTCCCTGGGATCTCCCACATACATATACACGAGGTACACATGTTAATGAACTTTTGTTTTCTGTTGGTAATCTCTCTTTCATTACAAGGGCCTCTGCTAAGAACTCAGAAGGGTAGAGGAACACTATTTTTCCTCCTCCATAATTCTATCTCGGGAAATCAAGTCCCAGGCTGAACAGTGAGTTTGGCTCAAGTGCCAAGCAGTCCTGGCTGAGGGGAGGGAATCGTCTAGGGGGAAATCAATGATATTGGCATCAAAGTGGGACAGGGCACACGCATGGTTGCTGGTGGGAGTTTAAAGTGGTTCAACATTGTTGGAGGAGGATTTGGCAAAATCGATGGAAATGTTCAAGGTACATCCAAGAGTCTTCTAGGAATCTCATCTGCTGAGATAAAGCATCAGTGCATAAGCCCTGGTCAGAACTCAGGATGCTACTGCAGGCTCCCCTTCCACAATAGGAAAACCTGCTAACAACCTGCATTTTTAGGACAAGGTGGCATCTATACTAATAAAAAGGTAATATGCTAATTAGACCGAACATCTTCCAGATGACCTTCCGGATGTCCTTCTGGACAAAGCCATGGTGGCAGGGCTGAGGCAGAGGCAGTTATAGGTGATCAGGCGGGCAGAGGAGAGCAGTTAGGAGGATTAGGCCGGCAGAGGAGAGCAGTTGGGATCAGGCCAGCAGGCAGGTGAGTGGTTAGGAGCCAGCAGCCCCGAGGGTTCCCAGATTGGAGAGGGTACAGGCCAGGCTGAGGGGCCCCCCTGCCCCCCCACTCCAGATACCTGCCGGGCTGGGACCTTGGATTGCCAGGGGCAACCCAGGCTTTGAGTGGGGAACCAAGGCAACAAAGTTTCAATTATAGAAGTTAAATAAATCCCAGATACCTGCTTCCAGCCAGGCACCCCAGTAGGGACCCGAACTCTGAAGGGGCTGTTGGACCCCCCCCTCCTCCCCGAGTGCACAAATTTTTGTGCACCGGGCATCTAGTATGTATATATGTTTTAAGTTTTTATTAATTTCAGAGAGGAAGGGAGGGGGAAAGAGAAATAGAAACATCAGTGATGAGAGAGAATCATTGATCAACTGCCTCCTCACAACCTCTACTCGGAGTCAAGCCCGCAACCCGGGTATGTGCCCTTGACTGGAATCGAACCCAAGACCCTTCAGTACTCAGGCTGATGCTCTATCCACAGCCAAACCAGCTAGGGCCTAAGTGTATATTTTTCTGTATTTTCCCCATGCATATATAAACATGTTTTAGACTGGCCGGCATGGCTCAGTGGTTGAGCGTCGACTTGTGAACCAAGTCACTGTTCTATTTCTGGTTGGGGTGCACACCCAGGATTTGGGCTTGATCCCCAGTTGGGAGCGTGCCAGAGGCAGCCAAATGATGCTTTTCTCTCATCATTGATATCTCTCTCTCTCTATCTCTCTCTCTCTCTCTCTTTCCTCTCTGACACCAATAAAGATATATTAAAAACAAAATATAAGTTGTTTTATAAAAAAGGATCACTATACCATCTTATTTGCAACCTGCTTACAAAAACAATTATCTAGCCCTGGTCAGTTGCTCAGTGGTTAGAGTGTCGGCCCGTGGACTGAAGGGTCTCGGGTTAAGGCATGTACCTTGGTTGCAGGTTCAATCCCCAGCTGGGCACTAGTGGGAGGCAACTAATTTTTATTTATTTATTTATTTATTTATTTATTTATTTATTTATTTATTTAATTTATCTTTATTGTTCAGATTATTACAGTTGTTCTTCTTTTTTCCCCCATAGCTCCCCGCCTCCCAGTTCCCACCCCACCCTCTGTCCCTGCCCCCCCATTGTCCTCATCCATAGGTGTACGATTGTTATCCATTCTCTTCACGCACACCCAACACCCTTAACCCCCCAAAATTGTTACTCCACTCCCTTTCCATGCCTCTGATTCCACTCTTTTCACCAGTTTCTTCTGTTCATCAGATTTTTTATTCACTTGATTCTCAGATTCACTTGTTGATAGATATGTATTTGTTGTTCATAATTTTTACTTTCATTTTTCTTCATCCTCTTCCCAAAGGATACCTTTCAGCATTTCATATAATACTGGTTGGGTAGTGATGAACTCTTTCAGCTTTATCTTGTCTGTGAAGCTCTTTATCTGACCTTCAATTCTGAATGATAGCTTTGCTGGGTAAAGTAGTTTTGGCTGTAGGTTCTTGCTATTCATCACTTTGAATATTTCTTGCCACTCCCTTCTGGCCTGCAAAGTTTCTGTTGAGAAATCAGCTGACAGTCGTATGGGTGCCCCCTTGTAGGTAACTAACTGCTTTTCTCT
>PVJC01040008.1:5678-16092 GCA_004026665.1 Murina feae | reverse complement strand
GTCCATTTGTTTATTTTCTCTTTAGTTTCCAATGCCCTAGGAGCTGTATCGGTGAAGAAATTGCTTCGGCATATGTCTGAGATCATGTTGCCTTTAAATTCCTCTAGTATTTTAATGGTATTACATCTTATATTTAAGTCCTTTTTCCATTTTGAGTTTATTTTTGTGTATGGTGTAAGTTGGTAGTATAGTTTCATTTTTTTTGCATGTATCTGTCCAATTTTCCCAGCACCATTTATTGAAGAGACTGTCTTGACTTCATGGTATGTTCTTGCCTCCTTTGTCCAATATTAATTGAGCATATTGGTTTGGGTCGATTTTTGGATTCTCTATTTTATTCCATTCATCTATATGTTTGTTCTTGTGCCAGTACCAGGCAGTTTTGAGAATAGTGGCTTTGTAATACAGCTTGATATCTGCTACTGAGATCGCATCTACTTTGTTCTTCTTTCTCAGGATCATTGAAGCTATTTGTGGTCTATTTTTATTCCAGATGAATTTTTGGAGAGTTCGTTTTAGGTCTGTGAAATATGCTGTCGGTATTTTAATGGGGAGTGCATAAAATTTACAGTTTGCTTTGTGTAGTATGGACATTTTAATGATATTGATTCTACCAATCCATGAAAATGGTATGTCCTTCCATCTGTTTATATTTTTCTCTATCTTTTTTTCAACACCCTGTAGTATTCTGAGTAGAGGTCTTTTACCTCTTTAGCTAAATTTGTTCCTAGGTATTTAATTTTTTTGGTGTGATGGTAAATGGGATTACTTTTTTAGTCTCTCTTTCTGTAATTTCACTATTGGTGTATAGAAATGCCATAGATTTCTTGGCATTAATTTTGTATCCTGCAACATTACCGAATTCATTTATTAAGTGTAATAGTTTTTTGATGGAGTCTTTGGGTTTTTTTATGTGCAATATCATGTCATCTATGAATAAGGACAGTTTTCCTTCTTGTTTTCCAATTTGGATGCCTTTTATTTCTTCTTGTCATCTAATCTCAATGGCTAATACTTCCAGTACTATGTCAAACAGGAGTGGTGAGAGTGGGCATCCCTATCTTGTTCCTGTTCTTATGGGAAATGGTTTTAGTTTTTGCCCATTGAGTATGATGTTGACTGTGGCTTTGTCATATATGCAAATCAAAACAACAATGAGGTACCATCTCACACTTGTTAGAGTGGCTATCATCAACAAATCAACAAATGACAAGTGCTGGAGAGGATACAGAGAAAAAGGAACTCTTGTGCACTGCTGGTGGGAATGCAGAGTGGTGCAGCCACTGTGGAGAACAGTATGGAGTTTCCTCAAAAATTAAAAATGGATCTCCCTTTTGACCCTGTGATCCAACTTCTGGGAATATATCCTAAGAAATCAGAAACACCAATCAGAAAAGACATATGCATCCCTATGTTCATAGCAGCACAATTTACCATAGCTAAAATTTGGAAACAGCCTAGGTGCCCATCAGCAGAGGAATGGATTAGAAAACTGTGGTACATCTATACAATGGAATACTATGCTGCTGTAAAAAGGAAGGAGTTCTTAGCATTTGCAGCAGCATGGATGGAACTGGAGAACATAATGCTAAGTGAAATAAGCCAGTCAATGAAAGAAAAATACCACATGTCCTCACTCATCTATGGATAATAATAACCATTATAAACTGGTGAACAGAAATAGATACAGAGGCAGAGCAGCATCAAACAGACTGTCAAATTACAGCAACAAGGACAGGGACATTGGGGGCGGGGGTAACAGATCAGCCAAGGGACTTTGGTGCATGCATTTAAGCATAACCAATGGACACAAATTGGGGGGGGGGGAGGGGAGACTGGGGGAAGGGCAGGGGGAAAAAGCGATATATGTACTAATCTTCGTAAAACTTTATGTAATAATAAAAATAAAATAAAATAAAAAGATCAGAGCGGAAATAAATGACATAGAGACAAAAAAACAATACAAAAGATTAAACACAAGATCTGATTCTTTGAAAGGATAAATGAGATTGATGAACTTCTAGCCACACTCACCAAGAAGCAAAGAGAAAGAACCCAAATAAAGAAAATCAGAAATGAAAGAGGTGAAATAACAACAGACCCCACAGAAATATAAACAATTATGAAAAATACTATGAACAATTTTATTTCAAAATGGAAAACCTAGATGAAATGGGCATATCCCTAGAAAAATACAAGTTCCCAAAAGTCAAGAAGAATAAAAAAAACCTGAATAGACCAATAACTACAAAAGAAATTTAAGCTATGATCAAAAATCTTCCAGCAAACAAAAGCTGGATGCCTTTACAGGGGAGTCCTACCAAGCATTCAAAGAAGAACTAAAACCTGTCCTCTTCAGACTATTCCAAAAAATTCAAGAGGAAGGCATACGTTCAAGCTCTTTCTATTAATCCAGCATTACCCTAATTCCAAAACCAGATAAAGACACCACAAAAAAAGAGAACTAAAGGCCAATATCCTTGATAAACATGGATGCTAAAATCCTCAACAAAATTTTAGCAAATTGGATTCAGCATTACATTAGAAAGACCATACATGATGACCAAGTGGGATTTCTTCCAGGGATGCAAGAATGGTACAATATCCATAAATCAATGAATGTGATACATCCCATAAAGAAACTGAGAGATGAAAATCACATACTCATATCAATTGATACAGAAAAAGCATTTGACAAAATCCAAAACCCTTTCTTGGTAAAAACTCTCAGCAAAATGGGAATAGAGGGATCATTCCTCAATATAATAAAAGCCTTATATGGCAAACCTACAGCCAACATCGTACTCAATGGGCAAAAACTAAAACCATTTATCTTAAGAACAGGAACAAGACAGGGATGCCCACTTTCACCACTCCTGTTCGACAAAGTACTGGAAGTGCTAGCCAAAGTGATCAGACAAGAAGAAATAAAAGGCATCCAAATTGGAAAAGAAGAAGTAGAAATTGTCATTATTTGCAGATGACATGTTACTGTACTTAGAAAACACTAAAGACTCCATCAAAAAAATTATTAGACCTAATAAATGAATTTGGCAATGTAGCAGGATACAAAATTAACCCCAATAAATCTATGGCATTTTTATATGCCAATAGTGAATTTACAGAAAGAGAAATTTAACAAACAATCCCATTTACCAATGCACCCCAAAAATTAAGATATCTATGATAAACATAACTAAGGATATAAAAGTCCCATACTCAGAAAACTAGAGGACACTGAAAAAAGAGATAGAGGAAGACATAAACAGATGGAAGAACATAGCGTGTTCATTGATTGATAGAATCAACATCATCAAAATGTCCATACTTCCCAAAACAATCTATAGATTCAATGCACTCCCCATTAAAATACCAACAGCATATTTCACAGATCTAGAAAGAGCTCTTTAAAAATTCATCTGGAATAAAAAAAAAATCCTGAATAGCTGCAGCGATCCTGAGAAAGAAGAACAAAGTAAGAGGGATCTCAATACCAGATATCAAGCTGTATTACAAAGCCACTGTTCTCAAAACTTCCTGGTACTGGCATAAGAACAGACATATAGACCAATGGAATAGAATAGAGAACCCAGAAATTGACTCAAATCACTATGCTCAATTAATATTTGACAAAGAAGGAAAGACCATACTATGAAGCCAAGACATTCTCTTCAATAAATGATGCTGGTAAATTTGGTCAGAAACATGCAAAAAAATGAAACTAGACCACCAACTTACACCATGCACAAAAATAAACTCAAAATGGATAAAGAAATTAAATGTAAGATAGGAAACCATAAAAATACTAGAGGAATTCACAGGTAGCAAAATCTCAGACATATGCCAAAAGAATTTCTTCACTGACACAGCTCCTAAGGCAATGGAAACTAAAGGGAAAATAAACAAATGGGACTATATAAAAATAAAATAAAAATAAAAAGCTTCTGCACAGCAAAAGAAATCATCAACAAAACAACAAGAAAACCCACTGCATGGGAGAACATATTTGCCAATGATATCTCTGATAAAGGTTTAATCTCCAACATTTATAGGGAACTCATACAACTTAACAAAAGGAAGATAAAGAACCCAATCAAAAAACGGGTAATGGACCTAAATAGACTTTTCGAAAGAGGACACAAATAAGGCTGAGATACATGTGAAAACATGCTCAAAGTCACTAATCATCTGAGAGATGCAAATCAAAACAACAATAAGGTACCATCTCACACCTGTCAGAATGGCTATCATCAACAAATCAATAAATGACAAATGCTAGTGAGGATGAGGAGAAAAAGGAACCCTCATGCACTGCTGGTGGGAATGCAGACTGGTGCAGCCACTGTGGAGAACAGTATGGAGTTTCCTCACAAAACTAAAAATGGAACTTCCATTTTGACCTAGTGATCCTACTTCTAGGAATATATCCCAATAAACCCAACATACCAGTTAGAAAGGATATATGTATCCGTATGTTCATAGCAGCACAATTTACCATAGCTAAGATCTGGAAACAGCCTAAGTGCCCATCAGCAGATGAATGGATTAAAAAACTGTGGTAGATCTACACAATGGAATACGATGCTGCTGTAAAAAGGAAGGAGCTCCTACCATTTGCAACAGCATGGATGGAGCTGGAGAGCATTATGCTAAGTGAAATAAGTCAGTTAGAGAAAGATAAATATCACATGATCTCACTCATTTGTAGATTATAATGAACAACATAAACCAATGAACAAAAACTGATGGAGAGACAGAGAAGCATTGAGCAGATGCTCAAAACTCAGAGAGAATTTAAGGAAGGGTGGGGGTGAGTGGGAGAGATCAACCAAAGGACTTGTATGCATGCGTATAAGCATAAGCGATGGATGTGGACAACAGTGGAGGGCAGGAGTGGGGGGATGAGAGGGCATTGTGGGGGATAAGGTCACATTTGTAATATCTTAATCAATAAAGGGGAAAAACTCTCAGCAAAGTGGAAATAGAGGGGTCTTATGTCAACATAATGAAAGCCTTATGTGACAAACCTATAGCCAACATCATACTCAATGGGCAAAAACTAAACTCATTTTCCCTAAGAACAGGAACAAGACAGGGATTTCCACTTTCACCACTCCTGTTCAACATAGTACTGGAAGTGCTAGACATAGTGAACAGACTAAAAGAAGCAATAAAAGGCATGCAAATTGGAAAAGAAAAAGTAAAACTGTCTTTATTTACAGATGACATGATATTGTACATAAAAACCTCCAAAGACTCCATCAAAAAACTACTAGACCTAACAAATGATTTTGGCAATATAGCAGGATACAAAATTAACACACAGAAATCTATGGTCTTTTATACACCAATAATGAACTCACAGAAAGAAAAGTGAAAAAACAAAACAAACAAACAAACAAAAAACAATCCCATTTACTATTGCACCAAAAAAATAATATACTTAGGAATAAACTTAACTAAGGATGTAACACACCTATACTCAGAAAACTACAGGACATTGGAGAAAGAGATAGAGGAAGACATAAACAAATAGAAGAACATACCATGTTCATGGATTGGTAGAATCAAAATAATTAACATGTCCACACTACCCAAAGCAATCTACAGATTCTATGCAATCTCTATTAAAATACCAATGGTGTGTTTCAAAGATCTAGAACAAACTCTCCAAAAATTCATCTGGAATAAAAAAGACCCCAAATAGCCACAGCAATCCTAAGAAAGAAGATCAAAGTTGGAGGGGTCATATTATCAGATATCAAGCTATATTAGCAAGCCACGATTCTCAAAACTGCCTGGTACTGACACAAGAACAGATACATACACCAATGGAACAGAACAGAGAATCCAGAAATTGACCCAAGCCATAATACTCAGTTAATATTTGACAAAGGTAGAAAGAGCATACAGTAGAATCAAAATAGTCTCTTCAATAAATAGTGCTGGGAAATATGGTGAGATAAATGCAAAAAATGAAACTAGATCACCAACTTATACCATACACAAAAACAAACTCAAAATGGCTAGAGGACTTAAATGTCTGTAAGATGGGAAACCATACAAATCCTACAAGACTCCATAGGCATCAAAATAGCAGACATATGTTGTAGCAATTTCTTTATAGACACAGCTCCTAGGGCAATGGAGACTAAGGAGAAAATAAACAAATGGGACTACATCAAAATTAAAAGCTCTCTAGGTGATCTCTGAACTTTCTGTCCATGGATTGCCTCACCAGCTGTGTTTAATTTGCCAAGTCCAGGTGAATATTGTTCAGTTAATCTGTTACTTCCATCTGCTCTATTAGAAGACACAGGGCCTGTCCGCATATTTGGTGCTGTTTTAGGCACCCACAGCCAGGGAGGCTGTTGTTTTGGTGTTCATGGGTTCGCAGCTGAGGCAACTGTTCTCTGGGTGATGTGGTTGTAGGGTCCTGGGAGGTATCCGAGGTCTCCTCGGTTGAAGGTAAGGCTGGGCTTCTGATCACAGCAGGTCTCCCCTTCAAGGTGGCATGGTCTCTTCAGCAGAACCAGCTGCTCTGGGAAACATTTCAAAAGAAGTAGATGCTGCCCAGTCAGAAGAGCCTGGTCTACCAGTCCTCAACAGTCCTGTGGAATATAACTGCTCCTCACTTACAAATACAGACACTGCTCACACGTCCATGCACTCTCTTTTCACTTTCTCACTGACACACTATCTTTCCGCCTGTAATGCCATTGGTAGCCATCTTGGATTCTCTATTGATTTCTTTAACCAAAGCTTTGTTAGTGCAGAATTGAAGTTGATAGGAAGGATTTATGAGTAAGTGGGAGGTGAAAAAAGAAGAATAGACAACCCTTTCTTGTATTTTTCTTTTTTTTAAGTTTGGTAGTTTTTATTTTAATTATTCTAGTGATATATGAGTATTTTTTATTTTTAAACAAATATCTCTATTTCCTTATTGTTCATTTATTTTTAGGGTACAATATATTTTCTAGGAATTAGTTATTCTTCAGAGAGAGTTTATAAGTGATGAACATTCAGATTTCTTTAGTGTCTAATTTGTCCTTACACGTTGATGATTTTTTGGCTGGTGTATTATTTTAATAAAGGACAGATTTTAGAGTAAATGTGATTATTTTTCCTTTACATATGTGGACCTTTATATGTAGACACACTGTTGTATAAACACCCAAGAAAGCTTTTATATTGCCTCCTATTCTCTCAAAGTGAAAGAAGAAAGGTGAGAATCACTAGCTAGAGAAAGCAGAATAGTTCAATAATCACTCCAGGTAGGCTGCAGAATAAGCTAACAGTGGGGAAGAGTCATAAACTGTCATGTGGAAAATTTGATTCCAAAAACAGCATCATAGTCTGGGTAGGTACAATGTTGATTCAGGCCATTTCAGAGAGCAAGGTTTCAGGACATCCTTCTTAAAGGTCCAGCTGAGATCCCTTTTCATTTCATTGGTGGTCTCTTTAGCTGTGCAGAAATTTTCATTTTGATGTAGTCCCATTTGTTCATATTTTCTTTTGTTTCTCTTTCCCTGGGCAATATATCAGTGAAAATTCTGCTATGTGAGATGTCTGAGATTTTGCTTCCTATGGTTTCTTCTAGGATTTTTATGGTGATCAGTAGAGGAGTGAATAAAAAAGCTGTGGTACATTTACACAATGGAACAATATGCAACTGTAAAAAAGAAGGATCTCCTACCCTTCAAGACAGCATGGAGTGACATAGATAGTATTAGGCTAAGTGAAATAAGCCAGTCAGAGAAAGACAAAGTATCTTATTATTTCACTTATGTGTATAATCTAATGAACAAAATAAACTGATGAACAAAATAGATCCAGGGACATAGAAGCATGGAATAGTCTGATGAATCTCAGAGGGAAGTGTGTGTGTGTGGGGGGAGATTAACCAAAGAACTTATATGCATATATGCATACTAGAGGCCCAGTGCATGAAATTTGTGCAGGAAGGGGTCCCTCCGCCAGGCCTGCACCCTTTCACAGTCCAAGACCTCTCAGAAGATGTCTGCCTGCTGGCTTAGGCCCATTCCCCATGGGGCACGGGGCTAAGCCAACAGTTGGCAATCCCTCTCCCAGTCCAGGACCCCTCGTTCCTTATCACTCTCCTGCTCACTGCTCCTTATTGCTCATCTTGCTGCTCCTTAGTGCTGCCTTGGAGGCAGGAGAGGCTCCCACCACTGTGTTCACCGGCCATAAGCCCTATCTTTCTGTGTAGTTCTCTGTGAGCCAACTGCTCTCTTCCTTCTCACTTAGGGCGAGCAGCATGTGAGGGTAGAGTGCACTGTCGTGGAACGCAGAGGGCTGCCCAGAGCTGAGGGGAGTGGCTGGGCCCATTGGGTGAGAGGTGGACACAGAGGATGCTTTATCATCCAATTGTGGGGTGGGCTGGCTTCATCTGCCTGACCCCACCCAGGGAAGGACCAAACAGGGTGTCTACCTTTCCATTCTCCATCCTTCCATCTGTGACACCTGTCTCCCTTGCCAGGCCTCCCCCAAAGTGAGTTCAGCTCAATACTTGAATGTAAAAGGGCACAGGGGGAGGGGACCTCAACTCCAGTGTCCCCTGATTCCCAGCGACAGTACCTGGTCAACAGGAGCTGCTCTCAGGATGGTGGCCACAGCTGCAGAACATAAATCTGTTTCAAGAAAAGTTAGGAATGCAGAGTTTTGTATGAATCCCTATTTCAAAAGGTGGCAGTCTATTCACATTGTGGCAAAGACACCTTCAAGAGTAACATAAGTGAGTAAAGTTAGGGCCAAACTGGGCCATTTCCTAATCCAATCTCTCTGAGGTGCGTGTACAGAACCAAGCCTCAGCTCTTTGTAGGACACTTCTGTGGTTTTTTTAAGCCTGAAGAACAAAGTCTGTCTCCATTCTTGTTCTTTGGGATTTTTCATCAACCAATAAAATGATACCTACATTGGGGAAGTTCTCTTGAGATACAATATTCCAGTTGCACCCATGTGATGATGACAGCACCCCTCAGAGGGAAGGAGCTGACAAATTTGGAGCAGTGAATTCTGAAAACCAAAGCGATGCTAAGCCTTTTCTTCACATGTCTGACACCTCTGTTTAGGTGGCCTGCAGGACGGATGTCTGCTGGACCTTCACCACTTGATGTCCTAGCAGGCTGCTCTGAGCCACTTCTGGTACAGCTCCTGCACATGGGCACTGGTCTCAGGGGCCACACCTGGATGGCAGCGTAGATGCCTTCCACCTGCCGCAGCAGTGCCCTGTCTGCACACCCGTCGTCCCCCTGGGCCTGGCCCCTGCTGCTTGGGCATGCCCAGCGCAGGCCAGGACCTCCATGAAGTGGCAGGGGAACTTGCCCTCTATAGCTTCAGGACCACTTCTGGATGTTCTGAAAGCCATAAACAGCCTCAAAGTGTTCCAGAACCTCTTCATTCCTTTCAAGGGTGACCTCCTGGAAGTCTTGCTTCTTCAAGGTGCAGTAGGTGAGGATTCCCATGTCCTTGTTGAACAAATCCTTGGCCATGTGCCTGAAGATGTATGCCAGGTACCCATTGGAGCTGGCACTTTCATGGAGCCTCACCTCCTTCTCCTTCATGTCTCTAAACAGAGTGTCAATGGCAGTGTCATTAGAGGCAAGGTCACTTTGCTCCATTATCTGGGCAATTTCACCTGAGGTTAACATGCAGTCAGGACCCTAGGAACTATGTAAAGTGTGGGAACATCTCAAAGGGCCTCCAGTTTCTTGTCATAACACGGGGCCAAAATGACATGGAAAATCTTGTCTGGGGATGGGTTCAGCAGAGCCCATGATCTGCTGGGGAGACTTGGCCATGCAGAGGAGGGGGTGATGGGGTGACCCAACACACACTCTACATATCAGTCCCAGCCAAGGCAGGCAGAGGTCATCATGGGTAGCTTGGGCTCTTCCTCACGGTGCTGGCAGTACTGACACACAAATTCCTTCTGACTCTCCAGGATGCTGAAGTCCACAGCTACCTTCACGTCAAAGACAGTATGCCCCAAGACTTTTGATAAAGTCATAGAGCCTTCTGGGTGCATCAGTGACACTGAGGCTGAATTTAGCAGCCAAATAAGGCAGAGACTGAGGACACAGGGACACTGCCAGCACTTTGTGCTGTGAGATATAACATTTCTTATTAAGGTTCAGAACACAGAGGAAATCCTTGGCGTTCTGCTGAGAAACTTGGACTCCTTCCTCTGAGGTCACACAACTGTCACATGCCAGGCAGTCACTCAGAAATATCTTGGCATTGGCCAACTTATGGAATTCTCCCTTCTCTCTGTTCTCCTGAGCTGGACTCTGGATGTTGATTGAGGCATTCTCTTGGTCATTTTATTTTTTACTATATTCCTTCCATGTGCAGTGATCACACTTCATCTGGAGCGGGGGGGGGGGGGGAGGGG
>PVJC01040007.1:0-15965 GCA_004026665.1 Murina feae | reverse complement strand
TCCCCCAATAACGGCTGTTCTCTGTCCTCTCTGGCCATAGGATAACCCGTTCCCCCTCCTCCATCTCTTTGAACCGTGTCACAGGTATCGCCCCCCTTCTTGTCCTTGCCCCCAACTGCTGTGCCCCCACCTGACCCCTTGCCCTCAGGTGGCCTCCGAGGTCACTGCGCTCGCACACTGCCACTGCCGCGCTTCCAAGCAGGGTAGCCGCTGCCCTTACTCTGCGCTCGCACTGCCCTGGCCTCTGGGCACAGCGTCTGCTGGGCTGCGCTGCGTTGCGCTGGCTGGGCGCTGCGCTGTCTGCCGCTGGGGCTGCAGTGGTTGGGAGTGGGATCTGGGGACACAGGTGGGTATGGGGGTTGCTGAGCGACCCTCCAGGTGAGTTTGCAGGGGGTAGAAGCCTGGAGCCTGGGAGGGACTCTTCCTCTCCCACCACCTGCTTCAACCCTTCCTTTTCTCCTTCCAGATCCAGAAGATGAAAGAAGGAAGTAACCAGTCTTTTCCCCTTCTTCCCCATCCTGATAGTGACACACCTTTAGCCAGAGCTGTGGCACAGACCGCACCCCCACTCCCCCTTGACATTCTTGTTTATAAACACAATGTCCCCTTCCCTTCGCCTCCCTACCCAGCCCCCCACTCCCTTTTACCCTGTAAAAACCTCCCTTCCCCGACCATGTGGGGCTTGCAGGGACAAGGCGACCGACTGAGCTGAGCTGCTTATTTATTGAAAATAAATGACAGAAAAGTCTGGCCTTGCCTCCATGCACATCTTGGGCCTGGTCAAGCCCCTGGGGACAAGCCTCTTAGTGTCATGCAGCCCGGAAAGCAGCTGCCTGTCCAGGTCGCACATGTGGAGGGCGGCTCCACGCCACCATCGGCTGCTTGGCTGGGACTGGGGAGAGGGCAGGGGAGGGGCCGGTCGTCTGGCTGGGGAACAGGGGCTCCAGGGTGGGACCCAGGAGGCAGCATGGCAGTCAGAGAGCCGCAGGGCTGAGCCTGCACCTTTGGTTCAGGAGGGAGCTGGCACCCTCACACAGTGTCACCCTTGGGAGCAGAAGTCCCAGCCACGCCCCAGGCTGAGAGGAGACTCCGTCCTGAGCCCCGACGCCTCGGCCTGGTCCTGCAGGGGAGAAGGCAGTCTCCTCGAGCGGGGGGCTGGCCCTCAGCTGTCCTTGACGTCCCCGATGTCCCTGAGCGGCGCCTTGTCCAAGAGGCTGCGCACCTGCTCCAGGCTCTCTGCCTGGCGGATCTGCTCCAGGCGCACCTGCAGGCCGGGGAGGCAAGCAGAGGCCCTTGGTGGACAAATGTAGCCCCACCGCCCCCATCCCATGAGACCAGGGTCAAGCAAGGGGGTTCCTGGCAGGGCAGCCTGAGGAAGCGGGCAGGGCAGGTGATAAAGGGCACGCGGCACGCTGTGTGCCTGGCCCTGGGCTGCCCACACGACAGAGATGGACACAGAGCTTTAACGTTCTGGAGCAGTAGCTCAGGAAAGAACCTCGCCAGCCCAGGAGGAGGAAGAGGACTCCTCTAGCTGGGGACTGTCCTTGCATGACCCAGGACATGTCACCTGGAGTCACGGCAGCCGGGTGGTGAGGGACGTGCCATACCTGCAGGGCCTGGGACAGGCGCACGAAATCCCTCTGCACCTGCTCGCTGGTCTCCAGCTCAGCCTGCAGCCGCAGCACCTTTGCCCTCTGTTCTGAGAGGAGGTCTGTGAGCTGAGCCTAGGGAACAAGACAAGGCTGGAACCTTGGATCAGGCGGGAGGGGGTGGCCCACTCGAGGGGTCTCTCTACACCAGCCCTGACTGACCTCTTCTGTGGGGCCTGACCCTGGTGGCTGCCTCGAGGCTTCCTGCTGCCTGGCCTGAGGCAGACAGAGGGCAGAGGGGCCGGTTAGGGTCTTCTCCACTCTGCCACCCCTGCCCCTCATCCCGCCTGGCCTGACTCTGCCTCACCTTGCTCTGTTCCTGATGGATCCGCTCCATCTCTGTCCTGAGACTGCACAAGGAGGCTAGGAAGTCAGGCAGGGACAAGCTGTCAGGCCCACGCCCTCCTCCTTCACCAGCCACGGCCGCAGCCCCAGCCCCAGCCCCACTGGCTCCAACCCATACTCACCCTCTAACACCTCTGTGTGGGAAGGAAAGAGAGAGAGGTCAAGGCTCATTCTCGCACCATCTCCTCCCCTCCTGGCACCAGGTGGTCCCGTGGGAGCGCATCTCTCCTCTCACCTGCCTCCTCCCGCTGCACCCTCAGCTGCCCCTCCAGGCTGGCCCTTCCCGCCGTCTCTTCCTCCAGCGCCTCCCGCAGTGTCACAATCTCAATGCGAAGGCGTTCGGCCTCGTGCTCCCGGGCCCGCTGGTGGGCCCTGGCCTCCTGCCCCATGCGGAGCACCAGCTGCTTCAGCTCCTGGAAGGCAAAGCACCTGCTGGGTGTGGCAGCAGGGCCAGCAGCAGGGGCCACCGGCCACCCGGGGAGTGTGGGGAGGGAGGAAGGGAGGAATCTAAAAGCAGGGACAGTCGGCCATGGGGCGAGGAGCAGTACATGACCCAGCAGTGAGGAGCGGAGCCAAGTCCCCTCCCCTTTCCTAAGGCTCAGAAACAACGAACTGGTCAGCACGCCGGTCTAGGGGGGCAGGTGCATGTAATACAAACGGCATCGAAAGAGCAGGGGGCGGTCAGATTCAGGAAGGTGGGAGCAGAGCTGAGCAGTGAGGAGACACAAGTTGTATTTTCAGGATGGGCAAGGGCTCCCGGTGACCTTCCCTTTTTGTTAAAATCCGCACCCGAAGAGGTTTCATTGATTTTTAGAGAAACATTGATGTGAAAGAGAAACATCAATTTGTTGCCTCCCTTAGGCACCCTGATCGGGGATGGAACCCGCCACCTGGGTGTGTGTCCTGACCAGGAGTCAAACCCACCTTTGTGGTGAATGGGATGATGCTGTGAGCCACTGACCCACCCGGCCAGGGCGACCTTCATATTTTTAACAAAATAATAATATCAACAAAGACCATGCACAGACCAATGATGACAGCTTGTTATGAACCAAAGATTGTGATGAATTCAACGCTGCAGACCTCGTGTCACTTAAAAATAAAGCAAATTACCGCTTCTCTCACATCGAGCATTCTGTGCGCTCACTCTCTCTTCGTGCGATGCTGGCAAGGGGGTTTGGTCCCATTCTCAGGTGAGGAACAGCCTTAGAAGAGTCAAGTGCGTTGGCCAAGGTGACGCAGTGAAAACATGGCAGCCTGGATCTGTTCCCCAGTCGCAAAGGGAGGAGATGCCACCAGGGTGAACCCCAGACTCCCGTGCCTGCACCCCCCTTACCGGGACTGAGCTGGGCATTGACTCCTCCTGGCCCTCCTGCTCCAGGACCTGGAGAGCTGAAGACGGCGGCTGCTCGGCCCGGAGCCCTTGGTTTTCCTCGGTCAGCCGCTTTACCTCGTGGCTCAGGCACTTGTGGGAGGTGGCCAGCTCTGCCTGGGGATGGAGAGTTAGTGCTGCGATGAGGGGACTGGGTGTCTCCAGTCCCCTGGGAGGCCACATCCTGACCCCTCTTCCTTCAGCCTTCTCAGTGACTTGGGGGTCACACAGCGGCAGCCACCAACCATGTCGGCTGCTTTATTTGGTCCATGTTGCTTGTTTTTAGTTTAAATTAGCTGCTAAGTCTAACAATTGGCAGACACACAAATAGGTAGATTTCTCTTGACAAACAGAAAACCTGGCAGCACTGAGCTGGCTTCCCACGGGCGGAGTCCAGGGAAGCGGCCCCCCATGCACCGGCCCTCGGCCTCCCAGGATGCTCTTCCTGCCTCACACCGGGCCCAGGCCCAGCGTCTACAGCGCTCGTCCGGGTGGGACGTATCTGGTCTTGCGATCCCTGCTTTACTCTTCGCGGCTGAGCTGGGTCCCACTGTCCCAATTTCCGGGGCAAGGCTGCGGCTCCCAGATCCCGCAGCAGGTGTGCCATGGGCTCGCTCTGAACACAGCCCCTGCTCTGGCCAGACTCGGATGAAACCCTTTCACCCACTTGGCACTAACTCCAGGTGCAGCCCGCACAGACAGATGCCTCAACCTTCCATGTGCCCCTCCTCAACCAATTCCCATCACACTCCCCTCCTCCTGCCCCAGCCCCCAAGCCCTCACCATCTGCAGCTGAACCCGCTCCTGAGCCTGGCTGACGGTCCCCTGCAGGGTCTGCAGCAGCTGCTCTGAGTTCTGGACCTGTGCCAGGAGCACCTGCATCTGCGGGGGGCAGGGGGCAAGGGTGAGCTTGGGGCCCAGGAGGAGGCATGCAGCCAGAGGCCCTGCTGGGCTGCAGCAGAGGCGGCACCCACCTGCTTGGCACAGTCCTCATTGCTCCGCCTCAGGCCCTCTTGCAGCTCATCCCGCTCACGGGTGATGCTCTCCAGGTCCTTCTGCAGCTGCCGCCCCTGCCACAGACCCGGCCTCAGCCTCAGCCTCCAGGGAAGGCCTCCCCTCACCATGCTCACGCCCCCCTTTGTTTTTTGGCATCTCAGTAGGTGGTGCCATTATCCTCACAGTTGCTCAAGCCCAAAGCCCAGGAACTGATGCTGACTCTTCTCTTTTTTCCACTCCCCAAGCCCACCCACCGGCAGGCCCTGCCAATCTGCCTCCAAAGTAGAATCCACATCCACTTCTTTTCATCTCTGCTGCCATCTCCTGGTCCCAGCCACAACTTTCTCCTAAACTATGTCAAGGCCCTGGCTGGCATTGGCCTGTGGACTGAAGGGTCCCAGGTTCAATTGCCGTCAAGGGCACATGCCAGGGGTGCGGGCTTGATCCCCAGGAGGGGTCATGCAGGAGGCAGCCGATCAATGATTCTCTCTCATCATTGATGTTACTATCTCTCTCCCTCTCCCTTCCTCTCTGAAATCAATAAAAGCAAACAAACAAACAAAACGATGTCAAGCACCTCCAACTAGCTACCTGCCTCTCCTGTTGCCCTCCTCCCAATCCAGCCCATTCCTACACCGAGGCCCAACTGGTCTGCTGAAGCTTAAAGCAGAGCAGGCCTCTCGGTGGTTTAAACCCCTCAGAGGCTTCCCACTGCTCCTTATCTGAGCACCCTGTGCACGAGGCTGACCCCCTGGGCCTGCCATCCTTTCAGACCCCATCTCTCTCCTCCCGCTCGGGGGCCTTCCTGTGTCTCAGATGCACCATGGGCTATCCATCGTCACACTCTTCGAGGAGTGCCTCTCTGTCTCCATCCAGGTTAGCCTCCAGCACTGCATGACCTGTTCCTGTGTCCTGGGCCTCACCTGGGGCCCTGACTTCCTCTTGTGTCCATGGGCATGTGTGGGCCTGGCTCCCTCACTGGTGGAAGCGCCAGGAGGGAGGGCGTTTTCCCTCACTGGGGATCCCCAGCTCTGGCTCAGCCTGGGCCCCGTAGGTGTTCAGTAAGTACTGGTGCAGGGAGAGGTGGACGCATGCAGGCAGACAGGCGCCCTGCCATCCACTCACCTCCATTTGCAGCTGCTCCCACTGGGTGTCTGGGACAAGCTGGTAACCAGGAGGGGGCAGGTAGATGCCCTCAGGGACCAGGGTGCCCGTGGACACCAGAGAGGCTGTCTCTTCCTGCTCCGGGCTCAGGCCCTGGCGGCCACGGGGCAGGGAGGTGCTGCTGCCGGGCCCGCCGCCGAGGGAGAAGGAGGAGATGGAGGCGCTGTCATCACAGTTGTGGGCGAAGGCCTCGGCCGCTGCACCCCCATCTCCGCTCAGCTCCTCGAGAGGCTCCAGCGGGGGAGACGGGTCCCGGGAGAGAGGCAGCAACTCCGTGGAGCCATGCAGGGAAGGGGGGTGCCGGGGACGTCTCTAGGGAAGGGGGTCAGGGAAGAGGCTGGGGGACAGGGTCCTGCAACGCCCCTCTTCCCTCAGTGCCCCCTGGCCTCCCCTCACCTGGATCTCTTGAATCAGCTCCTCCGCCCTCAGCAGCTTTGCCTTCAGCTCCTCTATCTCCTGCTCCATGGGCAGCACGATCTCTCGCAGCTTCTCTGAGTCCTCATGGGCCTGAAGAAGGGGGTGTGGGGCAGCGACAGTCGCCCTCCCAACTGCAGGACCCCCCCAGGTCTGTCCAGAGCTTTCTTTCCAAGTATATCAGCCCCTCAAACCCTCCCGAGAAAGCCTGGTCCACCCCGATCTGAGGTCACAGAGGGTCTGGAGTTCCAGACCTGCCCCAGGGCACAGGGTAGGTAAAGGGGCCAGAGTAGCGACTATCTTCCCACCTGCTCCCCATATTTCTTCCCCAATATCCAGCTTTCCTTTCATCACAGAAACTAACATTTAATTTGGGCACACGGCCTGTATTCTAGAAGTCCATCCACACTTCTCAGCTTCTCTATAACTAACCACGTGACTAAGTTACAGCTAAGGAGATGGAGGCAGGTGCCATGTGCAACCTCAGGGCAACTTCTTAAAGGGAGGGTGTGCCTGCCTCCTCCTCCTCCTCCTCCTCCTCCTCGCCGGCTAGAATGTGCGCAGGGCTGGCAGTTAAGCAGGCATCTTGGACATGAGGCAGTGAGCTACCTATGGCTACACAGCAACACAGAAGGAACCCGAGTGCCTAACGACTTTTAAAAAAATTCTTGGAGGAGTTTATGTGAGCCAAACCGATGAACAACACCGGGGAGAAGATCTCAGTCGCTCTGGAGAACAACAGTTCTGCAGCTTCCCTAAGAGCTGAGCTGCCACTTCAGTCCTGGAAACATCTAGCTCTGGACATTAGGGAAATAAGCACCTCTCTTAGGCCACTGCTGACCTGGGTTCCAAACCTCATCCTGACTAATACGCCCTCCGACACCCCAATCGCCACCGTACTGCTGGCTTTTTTTTTTTTTGTCGCTTTTCAAGGCTGGGATCCTGCTGAACATAACATCTCCAGGAGGAAGAAACGCAGGCTCCTCTGTGCTAGGACAGGCACACCTCACCTCGTCACCAGGCCATCTCATCTCCCACGAGCACTCGGTCAGCAAGAATGGCCCTGCGGCCCTGGCTGGTGTCAGTGGTTACAGCATCAGCCCATGGACTGAAGGGTCTCAGGTTCGATTCCTAATCAGGGCACATACCTGGGCTTCAGATCTGACTCCTAGTCAGGGTGTGTGTGGAAGGCAACCGATGGATTTTTCTCTGTCACAATGATCTATCTCTCTCTCTCTCTCTCTCTCTCTCAAAATAAATAAATAAAAAATAAAAACATTAAAAAAACAAACAAGCTCAGTCTAACCCTCCAAATCTCTCATGTGAACCATGGCAACAGGCAGGGTAAGCCTATGCGGCCCAAACGAAACACTCTGGATCCCACCTGAAGCCTTGGAATCCACACTCGGCAGATGCCCAGGCTGTGGGCTGACAACGGCCACACGCAGGAGCTGGGCCAGGCCTGCAGCCCCTCCCGCCGTCCCAGGTGGCTCTCCGTCGGCAGAGCCCGCTCCTCCCCCGCCCTGGGTAACTGCTCCTGGAGGAGTGCTGCTGGGAAGGTGTGGGTTAGATGCCTTCCTTTCTTGGGCTCCTCCTGTTTGACCTCTGTCTGTCTAGCCGGGCGACTGACTCGCTCTCCCTGGGCCTTGGTTCCTCATGCACAAAATGAGCTAAGTACCTACCTCACAGGGCTGCTGTGAGGACCAGGTGAGGTAACAATGTGAACCTGCTCTGAAAGATGAAGAATTGGGTAATATGGGTTTCCTACTATTATTAATAATGAAAACAATAATAAAGGAAGTGATTTGCTATTTCCAGAACAAAAACTTTAGAACCAGATGGCTTAGATTTAAGTCCCAAATCTCCGTTCTATGTGCAAAACCTGGGGAGAATTACTGACCTTTTCTAAGCCTCATCTTACTCATCTGTTAAATGGAACCAATGGACCTCGTTTTCGGGGGAAAGACTAGGGGGCCTGGATCTGTCAAGCAGTTATCAGAGTGCCTAGGCCCTCGTGCACGAGAGGCAGCCTTAAGGGTTGGCTCCCTTTCCCCTACACGACTGTCCTTCGTTCTGGAGGTAAGCGAACCTAGGAAAGCCACTAGGAAGCGGCAGGCCGAGACCCTGCTCAGTATGGAACCAGCATATGCGACACCCAGAATGATGATGGGGTGCCCTGTTCCCAATGACGTGGGGGTGGCACAACCAGCACCCTGGTCCCACAGTCGCCCATGGGGTCAGGGGGAGGCTACCCAGACCCAACCTTTTCCATCTGCTTCTCCAAGGAGTCCAGGGGGTGAGCCCGGGACAGCAGCTGCTTCAGGCGGCCCAGCTCCCGCTCCTTCTCCTCGCAGTCCTGCTGCTGCTGCTGCCGCTCCTGCTTCAGAGACGTGATCTGGGCTTCGTAGCTGCTGATGGAGTCTGGCAGAGCAGGAAGGCGGAGGGGAAGGGTCAGCGCCTGGGCCCTCCCCACCCCCTGTGGGTGAGCAGGGATCTCCCCAACACTAATGCATTGGGCGAGGCCATTTATTTATTTATTTATTAAATATATGTTATTGATTCTTTACAGAGAGGAAGGGAGAGGGATGGAGAGTTAGAAACATCGATGAGAGAGAAGCATCTATCAGCTGCCTCCTGCACACCCCCCACCGGGGATGTGCCCGCAACCAAGGTACATGCCCTTGACGGGAATCGAACCTGGGACCTTTCAGTCCACAGGCCGACGCTCTATCCACTGAGCCAAACCAGTCAGGGCAGGCGAGGCAATTTACTATGGTGACTACACTAAGGCAGTGGGCCTTGTGGAGAGATGGCCCTGGACAATGTTAGCCTCTCTGCATCCGTGTCCTCAGCTGCAAAATGGGGACAATAATGACTACCCCACTGGGTTGCTAGAGGATCGAAGATGACATATGGAGGGTGTTACACATAATGCTGAGGATATAATACCTAGTCCATATATAGACCATAACAGTATGTATAGATATGTATCAACTTATACCAAAAATCAGTATCTAATATAATATACTAGAGGCCCAGTGCACAAAAATTTGGTCCCTCAGCCTAGCCTGTGCCCTCTTGCAGTCTGGGACCCCTCGGGGAAAGTCCACCTGCTGGCTGAGGCCCACTCCCCGGGCGATTGGGCCTAAGTTGGCAGTCAGACATCCCTCTGGCAGCCCAGGAGCCCTCAGGGATGTCCACTTGCCAGGGAGGAGCAGGCCTAAGCTGCAGTCAGACATCCTTAGTGCTGCTGAGGAGGCAGGAGAGGCTCCCACCACCACCGCTGTCTTGGCAGCCGTCAGCCTGGCTTGTGGCTGAGTAGAGCTCCCCCTGTGGGAGTGCACTGACCACCAGGGGGCAGCTCCTGCATTGAGCGTCTGCCCTCTGGTGGTCACTGTGTGTCATAGTGACCAGTCATTCCCAGTGGTTCTGCTCTTAGGGTCAATTTGCATATTACCCTTTTATTATATAGGACAGAAGTCTGGTGCATGGGTGGGGCCCTGAAGAGTGTCCCAGATCAAGGTGGGGGTCCTGCTGGGGTTCCTGGCCAGCCTGGGTGAGGGGCTGAGGGCCATTTTCAGGCTGGCCACATCCCCTTCAGGGTGAGGGTCTCTGCTGGGGTGCCTGGCCAGCCTGGGTGAGGGGCTGATAGCTGTTTGCAAGCTGGCCACAGCCCCTTCAGGGTGGGGGTCCCTGCTAGGGTGCCCGGCCAGCTGGGTGAGGCCATCCTGGGTGAGGGGCTGATGGCTGTTTGCAGGCTGGCCACAGTCCCCAGCCACCCAAGCTCCCAGCGAGGCTGGCTGGAAGCAGGTATCTGGGGTTTATTTATCTTCTATAATTGGAACTTTGTAGCCTTGAGTGGAAGCCACAGCCAGCCTAGGCAGGCAGCTTCCTCCATAGCCGGGGCAACGAAGCCTCCTGTTTGCTCTAGCTCTGTGGCTGCCAACTGCCATCTTGGTTGGGTTAATTTGCATACAGTCACTCTGATTGGTTGGTGGGCACGGCTTGGGATGTAGCAGAGTGACACAATTAGCATATTACTCTTTTATTAGATTAGATCTACTTGTTATTTGCATACTTATTTTAGTGTGTACTAACATTAGAAGTAAATATTCTGCCAAATCCAAAGTTCAGCCAATAGCCAGGCAGCAAACTTTATCAGGAGAACAAATGAGAACATGAGAAGAGTTCCAGTCACCGCTGAACAAAGCTGGAATGACCCGTAACAGACAACTGGTCTGTTAACCTTTTTCTTCATTGTTGTGTCTACTTCACATCTCAGTAGGAAGGCTAACAATTTTTTAAAAAATATATTTTTACTGATTTCAGAGAGGAAGGGAGAGAGAATCACTGATCGGCTGTCTCCTGCACGCCCCCTATGGGGGCTCAAGCCCGCAACCCAGGCATGTGCCCTTGACCAGAATAGAACCCGGGACCTTTCAGTCCGTAGGCCAATGCTCTATCCAAACCAGCTAGGGTGAAAAGCTGACAAATTTTAAGTGCCTCAGGTTTTAAGGATTCTGCAGGGGAAAAAAGAACATCCTTCAGTTTAGAACCTACAAAAGCTTGTTTATTTTGATTAATGTCCTGGTACTTTTATTTACTTACTTTTATTAATGTACTTTTTATTGCATGGTATGAACTAAGTTATTGCTTACAAAAATTTGTAATATATCCTGAGCCTGGCCAGTGTTTCTCAGTGGTTGAGTATCAACCCATAAACCAGGAGGTCACAGTTCAATTTCCAGTTGGGTCACACCCACAGTAGGGATGTGTAGAAGGCAGCGAATTGATGATTCTCTCTCATCATTAGTTTCTATTTCTCTCTCCCTCTCCCTTCCTCTCTTTAAAATCATAAAAAATAAAAAAAGAATAAATTTATAATATATCCTCTTAAAAAAATAAGTTTTGCTGCCAGGCCACCTGGGTTCAAATCCGTGGCCTTCTGTCTGCATAACCTTGGGCAAGTTATCTAACCCCCCTGGACCACAGTGCTTCCTCTGCAAAAGGAAAATAGATCTTCATAGAAACTGTTATAAAGGTTAAATACTCATAAAGCACTTAGCTCAGTACTTGGCATATATGTGTTAGCCATTACTATAAACATTGTTATGATAAGTTCAATAAATGTTTGCCATTATTATCACTAGAGGCCTGGTGCACAAAAATTTGTGCACTGGGGGTGAGGGGGTCCCTCAGCCTGGCCTGTGCCCTCTTGCAGTCTGGGACCCCTCGGGGGATGTCCACCTGCTGGTGTGCCTGGCCAGCCTGGGTGAGGGGCTGATGGCTGTTTCAGGCTTTCCACAGCCCCTTCAGGGTTTGGCTCCCTACTGGGGTGCCTGGCTGGAAGCAGGTATCTGGGATTTATTTAACTTCTATAATTAAAATTTTGTTGCCTTGGTTCCCTGCTCGAAGCCTGGGTTGTCCCTGGCAACCCAAGGTCCCAGCCTGGCAGGTATCTGGGGTTTGTTTATCTTCTGTAATTGAAACTTTGTAGCCTTGAGTACAGCTCAGGGCCTGCAGGGCCCTGGCTTCCTCCATTGCCCGGGGCAAGTCCAACTCCGTGGCCACGGCCATCTTACTTGAATTAATTTGCATATTTGCTCCTGATTGGTTGATGGGCGTGGCTTATGGGTATAACAGAGTGAGGGTCAATTTGCATATTACTCTTTTATTAGATTAGATTGTCGTTATGATAATGATTTAGGACAGTTTTTCTTATACGGACAGAAAGTTTCCTTTAAAATAAATGTATGTAAGCCCTGGCCTGTTTGGCTCAGTAGATAGAGCATCAGCCTGTGGACTGAAGAATCCCAGGTTCTATTCCGGTCATGGGCACATAATTCGGTTGCAGGTTCGATCCCCAGCCCTGGTCTGGGTACATGTGGGAAGCAACCAATCAATGCGTCTCTCTCACATCAATGTTTCTCTCTCTCTCTGTCTCTCCCAGTCCCTTCCACTCTCTCTAGAAATCAATGGTGCCCTGGCTGCTTTGGCTCTGTGGATAGAGCGTCAGCCTGTGGATTGAAGGGTCCTGGGTTCGATTCCAGTCAAAGGCATATATCTAGGTTGTGGGCTCAATCCCCAGTGTGGGGTGTGCAGGAGGCAGCTGATCAATGATTCTCTTCATCATTGATGTTTCTATCTCTCTCTCCCTCTCACTTCCTCTCTGAAACCAATAAGAAACCAATAAGATTAAAGAAAAAAGAATCTTTAAAAAAAAGCTTCCTTAAAATAAATAAATAAAATAAAAATCAATGGAAAAATATCCCTGGGTGAGGATTAATAAAATAAATGTATGTACTTTTTTTAAAAAAAAGTGGACCTATTTAAAGAACAAATATTAAGCAGGTAACAAGGCAAGTCATACAAGGAGACAACCATACTGCACAGGTAGTAGGATGCCTGAGACGTGGGAAGCACAGCCCCAGAAGTCAGGAGGCGGAGCAGCTGTTAGAAAAGTAACTGACGTGGGCCCGGGGGAGGGGGGGATTTTAGAAAGTGTGCTCTGGCCCAGTTGGCATGGCTCAATGGTTGCGCATCGAACTATAAACCAGGAGGTCTCGGTTTGATTCCTGGTCAGGGTACATGCCCCGGTTGTGGGCTCGATCCCCAGCGGGAGGTGTGTAGGAGGCAGCCACTCAATGATTCTTTCTCATCACTGGTGTCTCCCTCTCCCTTCCTCCCTGAAACCAATATAATCAATAAAAATATATTTTAAAAAAGAAAGTGTACTCTGGAAGCCAATGTCAAGGCCAGATTACAGAAGGAGACCTGAGAGAGGGCTGGGGTGACAGCCCAGGGGAGCTGTCCAGAGCCTCACTGCAGCAGTGGCTGTGGAAGCAGACTCGGCGACAGGACCGGAAGCTATTTCAGGGACTTTGGCCTCGGACTAGAGGAGAAGGGGAAAGAGAAAAAGCAGCTACGGGATCTGGGGCAAAGGATGGTGCTGCATCCCAAGTACATACAGGGAAGTCAATGCACGTGTGTGTGGCAGGGGCAGGTGCGGGTCAGGGTGTGTGAGGAAGGAAGGAAACCAGAGGATTAGACTCCAAAGGGACAGGGCCCAACGCTGAGTCCATAGCCCAGAGGTTCAAGTGAAGGTGCTCCCGGGAACTGAGAAGCTGCTCATCTTCAGGGCTGACCAGTGAGGGGCAAGAAATGACAGGGGGCAAGGGAACAGGGGGAGCTCAGAGCTAAACTTAGCTGGAACTGACAGAGCTGCTGCCAGCACAGGCAGTGCCACTGTGCGAATTAGACAAGGGTGCCCCTTCCTTTGGGCCCACAGGCCTGCCCTGGGCTAGGCAGCCCTGCTAACTTACCCCCCAACCCCACAGCTGATCTGACCCCTCGACCCCCTTCTGGTCATGCACTCCCCTCCGCCGGGCTGATGGAGAGTCTGCGAAGAGACCCTGACTCACCTTTCAGGATGGCCTGCAGGGAAGCAACCTCCTCTTGGCATTGCCGCTGCACCGCGGCCACAGCCTCGGCCTTCGTGCTCTCGCTCACCTCGGCCACAGCCTTCATGGTCTCCATTTCCGCCAGGGCGCCTGCCAGCTCAGCTCGAAGTCGGCGGAGTTCCCCTGACTCGGCCTCAGCCTTGGCACCCTCCTGGGGCTGGGGGTCAAGCACTGTGGGGAACAAGAATCAGCCTGTCTTCCCATCCCTCCAGGGTCCCCAATGACACAGGCCACCGAACCCCGAGCCTAGCAACCTAGGAATACTGCGACCACGGGCCCCGCCCCCTCCCCAGACCCGCCCCGCTCGCCGGGCCCCGCCTTCTTCTCGCCTCATTCGACTTGTAGTTTACAGTCCCGCCTCGTCCCAATCCACGGCTCAGCCAATCCCCTTTCCTCTGACATGACCCCCCCCCCCCGCTTCCAGCGACCCCGCCCCTTGCCCACCTGGCCCCGCCCACACCCCTCACGGGGCCCCACCTCTCAGCTGACCCCACCCCTGGAATCGCCAGGCCACGCCCACCCGCCGGTGTTCCCAGACAGTCTCCCCCTCACCACCCCCCACCCGCCGGCTGCCGAGCTCGGCCCCGCCTCCGGCTTCGCCGCCCCTCGCATGCACCCACCCGTCCTCACGTACCGGTCCCCGGCCGCCGTCGCCCGCCATCCTCGCCTGCGGCCGCCGGCGCAGCTGCCGCCATTGCCTCCGCGCAAACGGCGGGATCCCACACTCCCAGGTGACCGAGCTCACCGCTTCCGGGTCCTCTCGGCTGTTTCCGGATCCGCTCGGCTGTTTCCGGATCAGCCCAGCTGGAGGCTGAGGCTGGAGGTGGGGGAGGACTTGCCGAGCGTCGGCCGAAGACATCCGTGTGGACGCCTGGCCGCGGCCCCGGGCCCCGGGCCCCGCCCCGCTTCGCCTTCCTTCCTGGGCAGCGCGCTTCCAGGACACTAGTTCTTCCACCAAACCCGAGCTGCTTTTCAGCAGACGCTTCCTCGTGTCTCCATGTGACCTTGGAAGCTCTGCTCAAATCGCACCTCCTCGGAGGTGCCGCCGGCCTCAGCCGAGGGCGGGCGAAGCTCCCGCGGTCTCTCCCGAGCCCGGAGCCGGCTCTTGGCTGGGCCCCTGCCGCCCTTCCGCTGGGGCCCGGCTCACGACACAGCCATTGTGGCCAGGCCTCCCTGCACCTCCGCCCTCGTGGGGCGCCCCTCGGGGCAGGGCTGGGCCGGCTCCGCTCGTCTGGGCGCCCGAGGCCCCTTGTGCGCAGTCAGTCGTTGCAGTCTGGCTCTTGAGGTCCGTACCCCACTTGGACATCCACCCCCTCACCGCGTCCTGCTGACACCCTCCCCTCCAGTGCCTCTCAGGTCCCTCCTCCTGCCTCTGCCATTGCCCTGGGCCGAGCTCTCACCTGGGACACCTCCCCTAGGACGGTGACAGGAAACTCACACTCAGGCCCGGAGCTCTGATCCCCTTCTCCAGCCCTTTCTCCCTCCGTGAGGCGCCCTGCAGGGGCCTGCAGGTCCTGCGAGCGCTGCCTCCGAAGGACCGAGCAGCAGAACGAGTCCCTTTTTCTTCATCTCCAGGTCTAAACCCGGCCCCAGCCGCAACCGTCTCTCCTGAACTTCCAAAATGCCCGCGGGCTGTCCTCCCCACCTCCCCGCCCCCCGTGGGGCCTGTTGGCTCCTTGATTATTCTCAAAGCAGCAGAGATTTTGAATTTGTGAAGCAGATCATGTCCCATAACCTGCTTAAAATCTAGTTCAGCCCAATGTGAAAATGCGCCAAGGACAGGAGCGGACGTTTCGCGGATGCCCCAGGTGGCAGATAGGCACCTGGAAAGATGTTCAACATCAGCAGCCATTGCGGAAATGCAAACTAAATCGCGCCCAGACGCCACTACACAGCGGCCGGGAGGGCTGAATTAAGAGAGTGATGACACCAAGCGCTGGGAAGTAGAGAAACTCAGCTCCTCACAGATTCCCGATGGGAATGGAAGAAGGTAGAGCCCCTCGGGAGGACAGTTTCTGACAAAACTGAACGTGACCTCACTTGAGCGCCCGGCTTTCAAGGGCAAGGTCCCAGCTGCAAAGTCACCTCCTCAGCGAGGCCTTCCCTGACCACCCCGCCCCAAACAGCCATCCCCAGTCACCATTGGATGACATTAGAGACTTCTCACCACCTGCAATTGTTTATTGGTTAACTGGTTTATTTCC
This sequence comes from Murina feae, assembly GCA_004026665.1. NCBI lineage: Eukaryota > Metazoa > Chordata > Mammalia > Chiroptera > Vespertilionidae > Murina > Murina feae. The sequence goes on along the minus strand of PVJC01040007.1, from coordinate 361 downwards.
TGTCCCCCTTTATCCTTCTGTGGCCCCCGAACCTGAATCCAAAGCTCCAGGAGTTCAGGAACCTTGTCTTTCTTGTCCCCTGCTCTTTCCCCAGCACCGAGCACAGTGCCTGAGAAATACACATTTGGTGAATCAGTGAGTGAACACTCCCCTTACAGATCTCTCTGGTCTCCCTCCAATTCCCCTCCACACTGCAGCCAGGGGGAGTTTTTAGAAAGTGCAAAGCTGGCCCTGACCAGTTTGGCTGAGTGGATAGAGCATCGGCCTGCGGACTGAAAGGCCCCAGGTTCGATTCCGGTCAAGGGCATGTACCTTGGCTGCGGGCACATCCCCAGGAGGAGGTGTGCAGGAGGCAGCTGAT
>PVJC01040006.1:0-15986 GCA_004026665.1 Murina feae | reverse complement strand
GCTTTAAGGCTGCCCACAGTTCCCATTGACCAACGTCCCAGCAAGGCTGGCTGGCCGCAGGTTTCCTATAATTGATGCTGTTCCTTTAAGGCAGCCTTTTACTAACGAATCCTCCTCTCTGCCTCACCTCCCGGCTTCTATAATGAAACAATTGTTACACTTAATTGTTGCAAATGTGCGTGTTTGCTTCAGGCCAAAGGCTAAGGAGCCAGTGAGCAGGTAGTTTTGCTCTCGCTCTTGCTGCAATGGACGCTGCCTAAACGTTTACTCAGGTCCCTGAGTGGCGGCCGCCATGTTGGCTGGGCTAATTTGCATACAGCCGTTCTGATTGGCTGTGGGCGTCCCGGAGAAATGGTTAGTTTTACTATTCTGCTTTTATTAGTTTAGATGCCTACATTAATCATAACCACTTTGATTGGGGTGTCACAGGAATATAAGTCAAACTAGTTTGAGCACAGTGAGGATCACTTTGGCCCTTGTCACCAATCTGAGGGAAAGGCAGGGAGGGAGCTGGGCCTCTCTGGTAATTGTTCAGGATCCCCCTCCACTTCCTGTTTCTCTTGCCCCCACTTCACACAATAGTGGAACATCTGCTTCATTCTCCAGCTCCTTCTCAGTCCGTCTGGAAACACAGTGGATTGAAGCTCCCAGGATCACATCACTGCAGCCTCACCCAGAGAAAGAGACTCTCTCCCAACTGCTAGAGTTTTACAAAATCAGAGGGAAGAATTCTGATTTGCTTTGCTCAGGGCATGGTTTGCCCATGTGAGTATGTGGCATCCTTATATAATAAAAGGCTAATATGCAAATTGTCTCCTCAACGGGGAGTTCCACCAGGAGTTCAACAGGGAGTTTGGCCAGGGGGCTGGGCCTGCTGGCCAAATGCCGTCAGCTCCTCGCCACAGCTGGACCCCACCCGTGTATGAATTCATGTACCGGGCCTCTAGTGATACTATAATTGTCACTCTCAACCAGAATTCCTTAATTGGAAATTTCAAGAGATAGTGGCTTGATACAATTTTTTTTTTCTCACATCACAGACTTCTATGGGCAGTATGTTCTATCTAGGGATTCCGTCCCCTAAGGTTTCAGAGTCCTCCACTGGATTCTGTGCATTTATCTAACCAAGGAAGGCAGACAGAAAGGGGAGTAAGGTCCAGGCCTACACAGCATTTCACCTGTATTGCATTAGCAAGAGCTCAGTGGCCTCACCAAAATGTAGGGGAAGGTCTAGCTGTGAGTCCAGAAGGGGAAGGAAATGGGATGTGAACAAACAGCATTGACCTCACCCCGTCCAAGGAAAAAGAAATTGAATTACAGCTGTCACTTCTACCTTAAAAACACTTATTTTATGCCACTGGGTTTGCCAGAGATTTCACTGCTGTAAGAATGTGGTTGTTATTATCCAGCAATAAATTAGCTGCTGTGAAGTTTTCTTTCAGTGATGCTGGGGATTCTGGAAATGAATGACTAGCTGGCCAGTAGACTCACTGTATATGCCTCCATCCTTGGCAGACATTGCAGATTGATCCTGGCACTCTTCCTTTAGAGCTTGATTTGGACTCCAAGTGCATCTATATACACTGTTTTGGTTTTCTATTGTCAACCATAGGTGACGCTTAAGATGAAACAGGTTTGCCATCACTTGCCTAGGCAATTTATTCTTGCTGGATATTAAGGCAAACTGCTCTCTGACTTTACCTAGACTTCCAGAATTGGCATTCATCTTGGATGGTTCCAAGCCCACATTTCATTTGCCAGCGACCTTGACCTTGTCTTTAAAAGCTAGCAATTCAGACATTTGTTTGGTTAGGCCACGGAAAGTTGTTTTTTCTTGCTCTGTTTAATAGCAAAAGGCTGACTCTCTGTTTTGTCTTTAACAGAGTTAGTTACAGCTATTCTGAGGAAGAAAAAGGATGTTTCGAGTTTTTACATTTAAAACCTAAACTTTCTCCAGGCATCAAGTTTGGTATTAATCGATTGCCTTAAAATATAAGATATGCAAAGCACATTTGAAGTTTAGTACCAAAAGATTCTCTTTGAATTGCTACTCAGGTACAAGTACATGGATATGTTTGTTTGTTTAATGTAAGATAATTCTTGATTCACTTGTTTGATGTAGTCTGTCTTTCACTCTAAGATTTAAGGGAATTAAAATCAAGAGTCAATTGCTGCTATCCTCACAAACCCCATTTGAGGCAAATACTCTTCTTTCTGCTGTACAGAAGGGGAAAATGAGGCCCAAAGAGATTAGAGACCATCCAAGACCCCACAGCCAGTGAGGGGAGGAGTCAGGATTTCATCAGGGGCTCTAACTGCAAGAATTCTTTTTTCCTTGCAGCCTGTCTGTGTCTCTGTTGTCATTCACAAGTAGCAATAATCCCAAACAAAACCCATTACAACACCATTTAATTGTTACATATTTAGTTACATTTTTAACTAGGTTTTTTGTTTCTTTTGAAGCATTTGTGAATGGGATGGTTTTGTTGTTTTGTTTTGTTTCCCTTCCCTTTCTGATGGTGTATAAAAATGGAACTGATTTCTGGATATTAATTTTGTATCCTGATATTTTACTGAATTTATCTTGTTTTGGTGGACTCTTTAGAGTTCTCTATATGTACAGTATCATGTCATCTGAAAATAATGACAGTTTTACTCACCAAATGATTGTTTCAGGGAATTAAAGACAGGGTGAGATCTAAAGACAGGTTAGCTAATTAGTTAGATGGACAAAACCCCTGCAAAGGCCCTCCTCTTTTCAAGGAGGATTGGGGGCGGGCAGTTGGAGAGGGTAGATACAAATGACTATTCTTGAGCCAGTTTCACCCCTCACCAGTTATGTCTCTTGATGATTTGCTCCAGAGACCTTTATTTTACCACTAGTGGCCCCGTGCACAAATTTGTGCACATTGAAAGGAAATTAATAGGAAGAAATACTTTAATATCACTGTTCACCCTTTCTCTATAATAGAAGTGTCAACCAAATTCACAATTGGCAATGACAGATCAAAATACATCTGTGCAATTGGCGCCAATGAGAGCTTTATATGTATCGCACATGCATGAATCAACTTAGCCATATATATATATATATATACACACACACACACACACATGCACACACACACAATAAACATGTTTAATTAGAGCTGATTTCTGATGCAGCTAAACTTTTTCCAGCCCAGTGAAGCACCCCAACTTATCTTTCAGGTAACTGTCAGCAACACAGCAATAAATATCAACATGAAGCAGACTATTGTTGTAGATCATGCAGGGAGAACAAAGGATAAAATATTTAACTGCAGCCGTGTTTGACTATAATCTGCTCAGTGAGAAAACCTGAAGTCATTTTCATGGTCCACCATTTCTTACTTCTTTCAGTCAGGTCAAGTTTCTAAGCTTTCTAAATCTCCATTTTCCAGCTAATGAAAAGAAAATAAGATTCCACCAAGTTTCCTATCCACCTACTCCAGGACTTCTGTGAGGATCAAATGAGATGAGGCATGGCATGGGCACCAATGCAGAGTTTTTAACAAGAGTTCCATTATCACATTTGTTTTTCCAGAATATACATCTGGTTATGTGGAAATGGCTACACTAGGAAGAATGTAGACTAGATAGAGATATTGGAGAGTCAAGTGATAATGAGGGCCTGCAGAAGGAAATTACAAGGGGATATAAGAATGCTGAGGCTAAATTAGAAAGGGGCTGTCTTTGAAGAGTAAAAGGAGAGATTGCAGATCACCATAGGCTAAGATGTTAAGCTGGACAAACCATGGAGGCAAATTTCATGAGTTTGAAAACATTTTTAGACTCTTACACTCAACACATCCAAGGCTGAACTCTTTATCTTCCCCTCAAAGCTGTGTTTTTATACCATGTCAGTCATCTGAATCTCAGTTGACAGCAATTTCATCCATCCAGTGGCTTAAATCATTGTCATTCTTGACTCCTTTCTTTCTCTCCTACCCCAAATGCAGTCAGTCAGGAAAACCTGTTGGTTCTACCTATCTGTAAAACACAGATAGATCCAACCACTTGTCACCATCTTCCACCTCCACTGACACCATTCATTCCCAGCCAACATCATCCCTTACCAGGATGACTGAAATTGCTGCCTAATTGTTGGTCCTTCCTCCATTCCCAACAATGTATTCTCAATATGCGGCTAGAGTGATCCTTGTAAATATAATGCCAACCATTGTACGGTTGTGTTTAAAGACTCCATGTCACTCACTCAAAAAGCTACAGGCCTAATAATGGTCTTCAAGGCCTTATAGGGTCTGGCGTCTGCCTGTTCCACCTCACTGGGCTTCAGATACACTAGCCTCTTACTGTTTCTTAGCAAGTCAGGCAAGCAACCACCTGGGTACCAACAGTTCCCTCTGCCTCAAATGCCCTTTCCCCCAGTATCTGCATGAATAAGTGAAATGGTCTCAGCCTAAGATGGGCTTATCTAATCTAATAAAAGAGTAATATGCAAATTAACCATCAATCTGAGACACCTAAGCCATGCCGCAGCCAAGCCACACCCCCAACCAATCAGAGCGGCTGTTTGCAAATTAACCCAGCCAAGATGGAGGCTGGCAGCCATGGAGCTAGAGCAAACAGGAGGCTTCCATTGCACCAGTGATGGAGTTGATACTGCCTACCTAGGCCAGCCAGACCTCTGCTCAAGGCAACAATGTTTCAATTATAGAAGCCATGGAACTAAATTAAACAGGAGGCTTCATTGCCTGCCTAGGCCTCCACTTAAGGCAACAAAGTTTCAATTATAGAAGATAAATAAACCTCAGAAACCTGATTCCAGCCAGTCTCCCTGGGACGTTGGGTCAATGGGAGCTGTGAGCAGCCTGAAAACAGCCTTCAGCCCCTCACCCAGGCTGGCCAGGTACCCCACTAGGGACCTGAATCCTGAAGGGACTGTGGGCAGCCTGAAAACGGCCCTCAGCCCCTCACCCAGGCTGCCTAGGCACCCCAGTAGGGACCTGAACCCTGAAGGGACTGTGGGCAGCCTGAAAACGGCCCTCAGCCCCTCACCCAGGCTGGCTACACCCCAACGGGGTGAGGATCACCACTGGGGGGGCTTGGCTAGCCTGCAAACAGCCATCAGCCCTTCACCCAGGCTGGCCAGGCACATCCCCTGAGGGGTCCCATACTATGAGAGGGCACAGGCCGGGCTGAGAGACCCCCCCGAGTGCACAAATTTTTGTGCACCGGGCCCCTAGTATAACATAGAAGGAGAAAAAGAAGTATGTATAGAAAGAAAATGTTATCAATCATATTGTTAATTGTATTTAGTTTCTTTAGTGCATTATGATCTCGATGTGGTTTAGACGTTCTAACCACAGTTACAGTTTAGCTGAATGTCAGGTGAACATCACAAACATATGACTCATTTAGGATATTATTTCCTGAAGGGCATGGAATAATTTTCTGTTATTTTTTTAAACAATGTTTTTCAATATCATGGTATTAGGTAAGAACAACTAAATCTATATGATAAACATGGTCATTAAAGTACATGTTCATTTTACCTCAAATACCCCTCACTCTGCCTACATTACTAGAGCTAGCTCATCCAACCCTGCATGAGATCAGCAAGCTGTGGAGTTAACAGCTAGCTTCAGTGAGGCATGAGAATACCAGGCTAACTGCAGTCGAACCAGTCATGTTAAATCATGTATCATGTCCATTCTTCAGTAGCAAAACTTGATACACTTGATCTTTATAAAAAACTTAAGAGTTCATATAAAAACTGTTATCCAAGAAATGCAAAACCTAGTGAACATAACACACTCTTAAAGCAAGGCACTAAAAATGCCCAAATGGACTTTTGTGCCCATCAACAAAAAGGGCTATTATTGTTAATTGGCAAAACTTTGCAGTTATCAACACACTCGTAAGAATGGCTCTAGTTATTTCTAGAATGGCTCTATAGAAATTTGCTTTCATCTCATCCTTTCTTAGTCTTACCCCCATGTAAAACAGCAGTAAAGAAAAGTGTGCTGAAGCTCTACTAATTGAAATTAGAATTGGTAAATGTAGTGTCAGCCATTGAATCATTCTATTAATCGCAATGGATGTGGCCATTGTCCTAAAGGATGTTTAGGCTCTAATATATTACACTCAAAATTCAACTACACTAGTAAAGCACTGGATAATGTAAAAGTAAAATATGTCAGTGGTTTTATCTCTTTATAATGGTTTGGGTCCTAAATTTAAGTAATTTATTTGCTGAATGAGTCACCAAAGACCTACTAGCCACAGTTTAAAGCACAAAGCTTTGTCAGTGCTTTGAACAAAAGAAACTCTTCAATATTTAAATTCTGATGAACTCACTACATGCTACTACTTATTGTCAAATACCTCTGTGGGAGTAACTCTTAAACAACTAAATGGTAACTTTTATTATGGGTCATATAAATATGACCAACCAACTTATTCCAAGGAATACTTGATACAGTAAATATAGTGCTTAATTAAGTAGCCAGTTTGCACCTGAGAGACTTCATCTAGTTTTGTCTGTTTTGCAGGCTTGGCATAGCAAAGAATCCAAGTGAAAGGTATAAGAAAAAAAACCAGTGTGGACTCTAGATATGGCTGGAATCAGGCAGCTGAGATAAAGGCACAGGCATTCCAGGACTGCCCAATTGCACAGAAGATGGGAACTAGGGAGTGTCTGTTGCTCTTGGCCAGATTAGCAGTCACTGCTGACTCCAGAGCAGACCCAGTAGTGTGGTGGGGGTTACTGTCATTTTGTAGAGATTCCTCTGGGTTGTTTTTCTTTCTGAGATGGCTAGTAATCTTTGTGATATTATATGAATCTTTTGTGGACTTTGGTATATACCAAGATCTATTGTTTTTCTTTATCTTGGAAAACTAAATAAGTGGGAGAAAAGGGCTGAAGAGAAACATAGGAAATAGACATCTCTTTCTTTAGACTGCAGAGTCTTAGCAAAGCTATGAGGCTGTGGATTATCCCACAGCACCTGGAAAGGTGGAAACCTCCTTGGAAACTGTGATTACTCTTGGCAAAAATGAAAATGCATCAATTGGTTGCCTCCCCAACTGGGCATCAAACCCGCAACCTGGGCATGTGCCCTGACCAGGAAACGAACCAGCGACCTTTTGGTGCACACCAGACATCACTCAGTCAACTTGAGCCACACCAGCCAGGGCTGAGCATTGAAGCTTTGTAAGTCTTAAAAATCGTTTTCCTCTACAGTAGTCTAATAAGTATTTAAATTCTCTAGCTAACTCACCAGAGCCTGTACTAACTCTAATGTACCTGGAGCATATGACTGAACTGCTAATCATGGTTATAATGTTGTTAAGGTCTGAATGAGTTCCATTCCAAAACATCCCAAAGAGCTTTTCCTCCTGGCCCCCTGCACTACGGTGGAACTAGGTACTTGATTTTTTCCCCCACCTGCTGGATAGGAGAGTGAAGTGTGAGGCTGGTGGAAGTTCTCAGCTGGGCAGGGCTTGTGGAAAAAGAAGAGATAGGGAGGGGACCTGGGGTCTCCAGGGTTGACTTCCTGATTTACCTTTCTGCTGCTACCACCTGTAATATCTGAATTTCTGATCATTCTTCATTTCCCCCCTGCACTTATTCATCAGTAAATGGAGTCTCAGAAACTTCTCTTCAATGTCTCTAAAACATTTTCAGTTCTTTATTTTTTTAAGAATTAAGCCTATATATATGAGTTTTATATAATCTTTTCATTTCACTTAATTCTTTTTTATCTTTTATTCAGTAAAGTTTATATGTATGTGTTTGTATATGTAGTGTATATGGTGTGTGTATGCATGTGTGTAGTGTGTATATATATAGTGTGTGTGTGTGTGTGTGTGTGTGTATGGATGGATGGATAGATAGATAGGCAGATGAGTATTTAATGAACTAAAGGTGTGTTCCTGGGTATTCTAGAAAAAAAAAATGAACTTAGGTCTGTTTGGATATTTCCTTCTAGGAAGTTCTGTAGAAAGTTCTGAAGTATAAAAACAAGAAGACTTTGGGTAAGGCCAAGGAGTTGGAATAATGCTGGTGTTGGCAAGGATTCTTGCCTAGGGGAAGAGCAAGTAGAAGGGAGATAAGAGCCAGCCCTGGACTAGCTTTGGGAGACATCCTAGAGATGAAGCTGTAGAAACAGCAAAAGAGAAAAGTCCTGAATTCTGCTATAGGAGTTGCCTCTTAGGGGTATGATTTATTTTTATGAAACATAAGTTTCACATATGTGGGTAGGGAGCTTGATTGAAACAGAACACTGCTGCCTTGCTCCTGCCGCTTGAGTCCTAACTGTGAAGCATTGCTCCTCTTCAGGGTTCTAGAGCACTCCAAAAGGAGGGGTTGGGTATAAAGAGTGAGCTGAAGATGAAATGGTTGTTCCTTTCTGCGGGCAGTAGGCAGTGATGGGCTTTGGTTAGAGCCTGAGGATCTTAGGTTAGATATTTCAAAAGGCAAGCACGGTTGATCAGTGTTGGGATACGGCACACTTCCTAACATGGCAAATTCTTTTCCGGGGACTCCAAAAGTACTGTTTTGAGATCATTTAAATCCTTTAAATGTATTTTCAGTCCAAGGCTCTGTCAATACACACACACACACACACACACACACACACACCCCACAAAACTTAAGGCCATCATGGAAACAAAACATGCGTGACTTTACTGACACACTTGCAGACTAGACTTAGGCAGTTGGTCATCCTGTGGCAGTAGCAGGAAATCAGAAACCCAGGCTGCAGTATCCTCTACAATCTCCTTGGCAGCGAAGTCAGCAAAGGCCGCCCTTCCAGTGGTTCCTGCCAGCTTAGAGGACTGGTTTGAGGTTCTTTGTGGATTGCACAGAACACTATGATCTTCTGTTTCAGTGGTCTCTTAGAAATGTCGTCTACCTCCATAATACTCTACATTTTTATATATTTTTAGTTTATTGGGGTAACACTAGCTAACAAAATTATATAGGTTTCAGGTGTACAATTCTACAATACATTATCTGTACATTGTATTGGGTGTTCACCACCCCAAGTCAAGACTTTCCATCACCATATATCCTTCCTATACCCTCCTCTATCTCCCCTCATCCCCCGACAATGACCACACTGTTTACTGTGTCCTTAAGTTTTTCTGTTTTGCTCAATCCCTCCACCACCACCCATATACCCAGTTCTGCTCACCTCTTTTCCTTAAAGCACAGAGTTCTTTTGAGAACCCCATTTTAATTGTTAAGAAAACCATTGGAAGAGGATGAACTATAAGAGCAATGTAGTATTATGGCCAGTGGACAGATGTGATTGCCTCATGAATGAAGACACTGTGCTAAAGAAATCCAGTGATTTGCCTCACAGTTACATTGTTAATGCCAAGAACCAGCTGTGTACAGATCCTAAAAGGCAAAAAGTAAACTTTTAATTTTTGTCCTAATAATTTTCTACCTCCCTTGAGTTAACTGAGGATGCACATGGACTGCGTCCTTGCTCCCTCCCCCCAATCCCAAACAATAGTGGGACATGCCCTGGGTCCAGTGGTGCAGGCAGGTGACTGGGCACTTGTGCTGGCTTTTTTTTCTTTCTAGATTAATATATCTTTAATAAGCATACAATCATTTTCAGACTAACTGTATTTCTTCGCAGTCAATAATCTTCTGGATGTCTAAGTTAGAATTAGATTTGACTATGAATGATAGAAACCTAAAATAATAACTGGCTTAAACAAGCTAGAAATATATTACTCTGTCATGCAAGCATAGGTAGTCTTGGGCTGAATGGAAGTTCAATCATCAGAAACCAAAGCTCTTTCATTTTTCTTTTTCTTTTTTAAATTTTGTTTTCTTGCTTATAGTATTGCAACAAGTGTTAGATAGGTCTCCATTTTTCTCCCTTGACCCTCCCCCCTCCTCCCCTACCCCCAGTGTCTTGTGTCCATTGATTATACTGATATGCATGCATGCAAGTCCTTCAGTTGACCTCTTAACCCCCAACCCAACCCTCCCCAGTGTGCTGACTTCTTGAAGCTCCATGAGTCATGAAGCTGCATTCGGGAAGCATCATAGTCAGTCTCTCTTATACTCCAAATGGTCAGAAGAATCATGGCGGTTTATAATGTTCATTTTGAAAAGTTGCTGTTGGCTGCATCTCGAACTGGCCCATGCTTAGAGCACTTTGAAGGTACAGTTTGCTGTGATGCTTAAATGTTGACATAACTCTGAGGACATCTTTGTAGGTGTTTCAGACAATAGAGGTACCTTTATCTCCCTAATTTACTCCTTGATCCAGATCATGCTCCTTATAGCCACGATAGTAATTCTTCAGAATATAAATTGGGTTCCATCCTTTCCCTGATCAAAACCCTCAAACAACATCTCATTGCATTTCCATGAAATACCTTCCTGAGCTGTAATGCATTGTTACCTGGTTTGGTCAATTCTCTTTCTGCCACTTTCTCCCTTGCTGTTCTCCAGAAACATTGGATTTCTTGATGTTTCTTTAACCTTTCAGGCACATTCTTACCTCAGGACCTTTGCATTTGCTGTTTGCTCTGCATGAAACACTCCTTCCAAAGATGGCTGAATGACTGGCTTCCTCAATGCCTTTAGGACTATTTAAATATCATTTCCTTGGAGAGGCCTTTTCTGATCACTCTATCTGAAACAGTACCTACTATTACTTTGTACCCCCTTACTTTTATTTCTTATCACAGTACTTATTTCTGCCTGACAATTATATCTGTAATTGTTTGTGCCCTCAATTAGGAAGTATGATTTATGAAGGCAGATGATATCTTTTTTGTTCACTATGGTATCTCCAGCTGATAGAACGGGGCCTGACACGTGATAAGCATAAGCATTCAGAAAATATTTGGTAATGAATGAATTGACTGAATTAATTAACATAATATGCCAAGTCTTTTTATATAGGTATCCAAAGGGTGGATCCAATTATAGTTGTGTATCTATCCCTATTAGTGTATAGCACTATCCTATATAATAAAAGGGTAATATGAAAATTGACCCTAACAGCAGAACCACTGGGAATGATTGGTCACTATGACACACACTGACCACCAGGGGGCAGATGCTCAATACAGGAGCTGCCCTTGATGGTCAATGCACTCCCACAGGGGGAGCTCTACTCAGCCACAAGTCAGGCTGATGGCTACCAGTACAGCGGTGGTGGTGGGAGCCTCTCCCACCTCCTCAGCATTGCTAAGGATGTCCAACTGCAGCTTAGGCCTGCTCCCTGCTAGCAAGTGGACATCCCCTGAGGGCTCCTGGGCTGCCAGAGGAATGTCTGACTGCCAGCTTAGGCCCAGTCGTCCGGGGAGTGTGTCTAAGCCAGCAGGTGGACATCCCCTGAGGGTTCCCAGACTATGAGAGAGCACAGGCCGGGCTGAGGGACACCCCCAAATTTTTGTGCACTGGGCCTCTAGTTTTATATATGTACTAGAGGCATGGTGCACAGGATTCTTGCACTAGTGGGGGGGAATGGCCTGCAGGGATCACTCACTGTGTGACCACCGCTCATCATAGTCAGCTGAGCTGCACTCCCACTATGGGAGCACACTGACGACCAGGGGGCAGCTCCTGTGTTGAGTGCTCTAGTGGTCAGTGCACATCATAGCAACTGGTCCACCAGTCGTTCTGGTCATTCTGTCATTTGGTCACTGGGCTTTTATTATAGAGGATAGAATAGTATAATGTATATCCGTATGTATTTTAGATAAATATATGAGAGATAGGTAGAAAGAAAGAAAAAAGAAAGAAGTTTAATGCAACCAATCTACCACAGAGCCTGATACATTATAAGGGGTGGATATAGTGTATCAGGCTCTGTGCTAGTACTTTGATATCCTTCCCTTATAATGTATCAGGCTCTAGATTCTTTGATTCCCTTGTCCACTTTAATAAAACAGCTGTCACATAGGTGCTATTATTATCCTCATCATAGTAATAAGAAATGGAGGTGAAGAGGGACAACTTTGCTCAAGATCAGACAATTATTAAGTAACAGACTGTAATTAAACTGGGTCTGGTCTGGCTTCAAAGCCTTAACTGAATGACTTGTCTATGCTGTACATATACTGCATCTTCTAATTTTGAATCTGCCATAATTCTATAGGGGAACAAAGAAGGAGGCTTGGGGGAGTATATATTTCTATGAAGGATTACAGAGTAATTACAAAATATACATATTTTTATTGAAGATGAAAGAAATTACCTAAATATGTTAGAAACTAGATTACATTCCATTTTTCATGTAGTAATATAAAAATACAAATAAGGTTTTTATCCAGCTATATTGACTAGGGTAAGTGAAAAATTTTAAAGCTCTCAGTTTGTGCTTTTAAATTTAAAGAATAATTTATTTGAAGAAAGATAACTTGTTAAATTCTGCAAATGCAATTTATCATATTGGACACATTTACAAACTTCTCCCCTTTATCTCTGTGAACTCTCAGGTGGGTGTTCGTTCTTTCATTTCCTACTCCATTCATCTGTGTTATCTATGGTTAGCAGTTGAGGGTCATCATTTCTTGCTATTGCTGTTCCACCTTTGTCTCTTTTATGTAGCTCTTAGTGCTTCCACTTTAGGCATCTCTCGCACCTAAACCCTCACTAAGTCATTTCGTTTTACATGTCCAGACCTGCCTAGACTTGCCACAGTTCTCCCAAGAGTCTCACATAGTAGTGGGGGGGAAAGTAGGTGATCACAAATTTGAGAGCTATTTAGGTTTGTTTTTTATTTTCTTATTTTAGTAAACAATTACATTTAAAAGTTAAAGTTGTCTTCCCGCTTATATCTGTTTATTATATTCTCTTATTTTGATGATGATATCTTGCCTCACATAGATTTTGCAACATATTATCAGTTGCTTAAAGCCACCAAAAAGGAGACTTATACTTTGTGGAAAGATGGAGTAACAGGTTCTGTATTTATCTTCCTTCCTGAAACAACTGAGAAACCGCATAGTTTATCAAATAACTTTTAAATATATTGGCCATCAAGCAGTAAAGGACCATGATCCTTGAGAGATGGAAAACAAACTAGGTGAATTCTAGGATTGTCCCAGCTTACTGCCATGGGAGAGTTGCCAGGCCATGGCAAAGGGTGGGTGGAGGACCCAACTGGATTCTAATGGTCTCCTGAATTGTGGAGATGGAGTGGGTCCTTTGAAAAGACAAATAAAATTGAAAGGCCTTTTCCTAGACCAATCAGAAAAAAAATGAAAGAATAGATAAATGATTAGTATCAGGTAATTATGAGAGAAGAGACATCACTACTGATTCTATAGAAGGGAATACTGCTAACAACTTGATGCCAGTAAATTCTCAACTTGTATGAAAAGGACAAACTTGTTGAAAGGCACCAACTACCAAGACTCACTCAGAAATACATAAAATAATCTGAGTAACCTCACATCTATTAAACTGTGGGTTTTTTAAAGGCAGTCTAACATAGAGCACTCTCCAGATCCAGATGACATCATTAGTAAGTTGTACCAAACAATTTAAAAAGAGGTAATACTAATTCTATACAAACTCTCCCAGAAAATTGAAGATGAGTCAATACTTCTCAACTTATTCTATGAGGCCAGTGTTAACACTGATCCCCAAATCAGATGAAGATGTTGTAAGAAAAGAAAAATAGTAGGCCAATATTCCTCACATAAAATTTTTACAAAATTTTACCAAATTCAATAACAGATAAAACATTATAACCAATGAGGTTTATCCCAAGAATGCAAGTTTGAAAATCAATTAATGTTATTCAACATAATAGATAATATACATTATAAAAGGAAACTATATGATCATCTCAAAAAATACAGAAAAAATATTTGACAGAGTGCTATGTCCATTCATGCTAAAAGCTCTCAGCAAACTGGGACTAGAAGGATACTTTCCCAACCCAATATAAAACAATAGAACATCTATGAAAAACTTTTAGCTCATATCACACACACTAGTGAAACATGAATGCTTTCCTCTGAAGATCAGAAAAAGACAGGGATGTCCTCTCTCACCATTTTATTCAAATCTAGAATCTTACAGGAGATTCTAGCCAGCGCCATAAATAAAAAACACACAAAACAAAGTACCAAAACTGCAAGTAAAACTGACTTTGTCACAAACAACATGATCATCAATGAAGAAAATGTGATGGAATCTACCAAAAAGAACTCATAAGTGAGTTTAGCAAAGTTGCAGGATACATAGTCAAAATATAAAAATAAGTTGTATCTCTCAAATGTTGGCAGTGAACATTTAGAAATTTAAATGAAAATAATACCATTCAGGAAATAAAAGAATATGAAATACTTTGAGAATGTATCTGACAAAATATACCTAACACTGAAATACTAAAAATAGTCTTTTTGACCTATAATTGACAGACAAAGAACTGGACATACATAAAGTATACTATTTGCTAAGTTTTGATATGCACCCATCAAACTATCAGCAAAATCTACTGAAAACTGCAGAACATTGCTGAGACAAGTTAAAGCAGATCTAAATACATGGAGAGACAGGCCGTGCACATGGATGGGAAGACTTAATGTTGCTAAGATTCCAGTTCACCCCAAATTCATACAGAGATTCAATACAATCCCATCAAAATCCCAGCAGACATTTTTTTAAGTTGATAAATTCAGTTTAAAATTCATATGAAAATGCAAAGGATCTAAAGAGCCAAACCAACTTTGAAAAGAAACAAAGTTAGAGGGCTAACACTATCCAATTTCAAGAATGATTATAAATTTACATTCATCCAGATAGCATGGTATTGGGGTAAAGATAGACAAATAGATCAATCAGAATAACAGAATCCTGAAATAGACCCAAAGATATGTGGTCAATTAATTTTTGACAAAGGTTCAAAGGCAATTCAGTGGGAAAAGGATATTTTTTTCCAGTGCTGGAACAACTTGATATTACAATCCAAAAAAGATCATATATTCGTACCTCAGACCATTTATAAAAATTAACAATATATAATAGATCTAACGTTACAACCATAAAATTTTTAAACTTCTAGAAGCATAGGAGAAAATGTTTGTGACCTTGACTTAACAATTTCTTATGTGACAATCCGTAAAAGGAAAACTTGATAAATAGGACTTTGTAATTAAAAACTTCTGTTCTCTGAAAGCCACTGTTGAGAGAATTAAAAGGGAAGTCACAGACTTGGGGAAAATATTTACAAATCATGTATCTCATAGAGGATTTGATTCAGAATAACTAAATAAGAAGAAACAAACAATCCAATAAAAATGGGCAAAGAATGTATGCCAGTGACAAACTAATGAAACGCATCTGAAATAATCTCTAACATGATTAGTCATCAGGGAAATGCAAAGAGGAACCACCAGGAGATACCCTGTCACGCTTGTTAGAATGGGAACAACGAAACAGCAGCAAAAGCAGGACTGCTCAGACCCTGTAGGTGAGAATGTACTAGTAACATGATACAACGTTGGAAGTAGTTTGGCAGTTTCTTAAATATTTACTTTCAAATAACTTAAATATTCCACTCAGCTATTACTCAAAGGAAAATGAAAGCATGTGTTCATACAAATACTTGTAACAAATGTTCATAGCAGTTTTACATGTGAAAATGAAAAACTGCAGCCTCCCCAGATTTCCATTAGTAGGTGAATGGACACAGAGTTTTGGTATGTCCATATAATGAACACACTTCATCAATAAAAAGGAATAAACTATTGATACATGAAACAAGAAGTCTCAAAATAATTATGTTGAGTGAAAGAAGCTAGACTTGTCCCTTGTGCCCCAAATATGATTAGCTTTATAGAAAATTTAGAAAACAAAAACTAATGTAAAGTGGCTGACAGCAAATTGGTGATTGTTAAGGGACTCAGGGATGGAGATGGGGAGGGGTGGGAAGGAGGAATTATAAAAAGGCTCGAGGAAACCTTTAGGAGATGATGGATATGTTCATTGTCTAGATTTTGCTGAT
>PVJC01040005.1:0-15965 GCA_004026665.1 Murina feae | reverse complement strand
GGGGACCAGGCTGGCAGAGGAGGGTAGTTGGGGGGGACCCAGGCCTGTGGGGGAGGGCAGTTGGGAGGGACCATCCTGGCAGGGGGAGGGCAGTTTGTGGCAATCAGGCTGGCACAGGAGCAGTTAGGCATTCATCAGGCTGGCAGGGGACTGGTTAGGGGCAATCAGCAGGTGAGAGGTCGGGAGCCAGTAGTCTTGGATTGTGAAAGGGATATCCGACTGCCCGTTTAGCCCGATCCCACAGTGGGATCAGGCCTAAATGGGCAGTCGGACATCCCTCAAGGGGTCCCAGATTGGAAAGGGTGCAGGTTGGGCTGAGGGACACCACCCCTACCCCCACTCCCACTCTGTGCTTGAATTTCGTGCACTGAGCCTCTAGTATACTATATTCCCTATGTTATAGTATGTACATACTCATATCTATTTGTGACTACCAATCTGTACTTCTTAACTTTTCATGACTCAGTCCCACAATGCCCATCCTATCTGCCAACCATCAATTTATTCTCTGTATATATTAGTCTGTTTCTGATTTGTTTCTTCATTTATTTTGTACTTTGGATTTCACATATAAGTTAAATCATATGGTATCTGTCTGACTTGTTTCAGTTAGCATAATACCCTCTAGGTTATCCATGCTGACTCAAATGGTAACATTTCCTTTCTTGTGGCTGAGTAATACTCCACTGTATATATGTACTACATCTTTTTTATCTAGTTTTCTACTGATATATACTTAGCTTGCTTCCATAACTTAGTGTAAATTCTGCAGTGAACATAGAGGTGCATATATCTTTTCAAATTAGTGATTTGGATTTCTTTGGATAAATACACAGAAGTGGAATTGCTGGGCCATAAGGTAGTTCTACTTTTAATTTTTTGATGAAACGCCATACTGTTTTCCATAATGACTGCACCTATCTGCATTCCCCACAGTACACGAATGTTCCTTTTTCTCCACATCCTTGCCAATACTTGTTTGTTGATTATTGGTGACAGCTATTTTGACAGGTGTGAGGTGATATCTCATTGCAGTTTTAATTTGTACTTCTCTGATAATTAGTGATGTTGAGCATCTTTTCATATGTGTATTGGTCATCTGTATGTTCTCTTAGGAGAAATGCCTATTCAGATACTCTGCCCATTTTTCTATTGAATTGTTTTTGGGGAGGTTGAGTTGTGTGAATTCTTTATAAATTTTGGATATTAACTCCTTAGTGTATGTATCATTGGCTAATATCTTTTGCTATTCAGTAGGTTGTCTTTTCATTCTGTTGAGGATTTCTCTTGCTGTGGAAAATCTTTGTAGTTTGATGTAGTCCCACTTGTTTATTATTTATTTTGTTTCCCTTGCTTGAAGAGAGATATCATAAAATATTATTAAGAGCAATGTCAGAGTGATTACTGCCTATGTTTTTGTCTAGGACTTTTATGGCTTCTGGCCTTACATTTGAGTAGTTCTACCATTTTGAGTTTATTCTTGTATATAGTATAAGAAGGTGGCTTCATTTCATCTTTTGCATTTATCTGTTCACTTTTTCCAATACCATTTATTGTATAGACTGTCTTCACCTCATTGTAATAGTCTTGCCTTTTCTTGTTTTCTTTTTGTTCATAGATTAATTTAATATATAGGTATGAGTTTATTTCTGGGTTCTATATTCTGTTCCATTGATCCATGTATCTGTTTTTATGCCAATACCATGCTTTTTTATTACTATAGGTTTATTGTAGGTTAATTTGATTTTGGGTACATGATACCTTTAACTTTGTTCTTTATCAAGATTGCTGTGACTATTGTGTGTGTGTGTGTGTGTGTGTGTGATCCCATATAAATTTTAGGATTATTTGTTCTAGTTCTGTGAAAAATGTCATTGGTATTTTGATAGGGATTGCATTGAATATATAGATTGCTTTGGGTAGTATGAACATCTTAGTGATGTTAATTTTTCTTATCCATTAGCATGGTTTATGCTTCCATTTATTTGTATCTTCTTCAATTGCTTCAATGTTCTATAATTTTTTTGAGTACAGGTCTTTTTCTTCCTTGGTTAAATTTATTTCCAAGTATTTTATTTTGTTGGATGCAATCATAAATTTTTTTCTTAATTTCTCTTTCTGTTAGTTCATTATAGATGTATAAAAATGCAACCTATTTCTGAATATCAATTTTGTATCCTCTGCTTTACTGAATTCATTTGTCAGATCTAATAGTTGTTTTTTTTTTGTAGAATCTTTAGGATTCTTTATACACAGTATCATGTCAGTTGCAAATAATGTAGTTTTACTTCTTCCTTTCCAATTTTTTTGTCTAATTACTGTGGTTAGGACTTCCAATAGTATCCTATTTAATACAAGAGAAACATGAAAATTAACCATCCCTCCATTATGCACGAGCCACACCCACCAGCCAATAAGGAGCAAATATGCAAATTAACCCAACTAAGATGGTAACGACAATGGAGCTGGAGCAAGCAGGAGGCTTGGGTTTCCCCCAGTGATGGAGGAAGCCAAACTTCTCCCCTGCCCTGGCAAGACCTGGGCTCCACTCAAGGCTACAAAGTTTCAATTATAAAAGATAAATAAATCTCAGGGGGGGAAAAAAGAAAAAAAAGGAGGGCTGGGAGCTTGGGTCACCAAGGGTCGTGGCCAGCCTGAAAACTGCCATCCATCCCTCACCCAGGCTGGCCAGGCACCCCAGTGGGGACCCCCACCCTGAAGGGGAAGTGGTCAGCCTGAAAATGGCCCTCAGCCCCTAACCCAGGCTGGCCAGGCACCCCAGCGGGGAACCTCCCATCCTGAAGGGGCTGTGGCCAGCATACAGATCACCATCAGCCCCTAACCCAGGCTGGCCAGGCATCCCAGTGGGATCCTTGCCCCCCACCCTAAAGGGGCTGTGGCCAGCCTGCAAACAGCCTTCAGCCCCTCACCCAGGCTGACCACACCCCCATGGGGTGAGGGTCCCAGCTGTGGGGCTTGGCCAGCCTGCAAACAGCCATCAGCCCCTCACCAAGGCTGACCAGGCACCCCAGTGGGGACCCCCATCCTGAAAGGGGTATAGCCAGCCTGAAAACGACCCTCAGCCAGGCACCCACTGGGACCTTTACCCTGATCTGGGACACCCTTCGGGGCAAACCAGCCAGCCCCCAACCATGCACCAGGCCTCTATCCTATATAATAAATATAGTAATATGCAAATTGACCCTAATGGCAGAATGACTGGGAATGACTGGTTACTACGACACACACTGACTACCAGGGGGCAGATGCTCAATGCAGAAGATGCCACCTGGTGGTCAGTGCACTCCCACAGGGGGAGCTCTGCTCAGCCACAAGACAGAAGGCTGCTAGTACAGCGGTGGTGGCAGGAGCTTCTCCCTCCTCAGCAGCGCTAAGGATGTTCCACTGCAGCTTAGGCCTGCTCTCCACTGGTAAGTAGACATCCCCCGAAGGCTCCTGGGCTGCCAGAGGGATGTCTGACTGCCAGCTTAGGCCTGATCTCCTGGGGAAGCAGACCTAAGCCTGCAGAAGGACATCCCCCAAGGGGTCCCAGACTGGAAGAGGGCACAGACTGGGCTGAGGAATACCCCCGAGTGCACAAATTTTTGTGCAACGGACCTCTAGTATTGAATAAAAGTGATCAAAGTGGCCATCCTTATTCTTCTTCCTGATCTTAAGGAAAACAATTTTAGCTTTTTCGAAGGAGTAAGATGTTAGCAGTTTGTCATAAATGGCCTTTATTATGTCAAGGGATGGTCCCTCTATTTCTACTTTGCTGAGATTTTAAAATCATAAATAGATGATGAATTTTGTCAAGTGTTTTTTCTGCACCTATTGATATGATTTATTATTTTTATCCTTCACTTTGTTTGTATGGCATATCACTAATATTGAACTAACCTTGCATTCCAGAAATAAATCTCCTTTGATCCTGGTATATAATTTTTAAAAAAATATATTTTATTGATTTTTTTACAGAGAGGAAGGGAGAAGGATAGAGAATTAGAAACATCGATCAGCTGTCTCCTGTACAACTCCTACTGGAGATGTGCCCACACCCAAGATACATGTCCATGACCAGAATTGAACCTGGGACCCTTCAGTTCGCAGGCCGACGCTCTATCCACTGAGCCAAACCGGTTAGGGTATGGTGTATAATTTTTTTAAAAAAAGTATTGCTTAACCTAGCCGGTTTGGCTCAGTGGATAGTGGGTAGGCCTGTGGACCTAAGGGTCCCGTTTTGGTTCTGATCAAGAGCAGGTACCTCAGTTGCAGGCTCCTCCATGGCCTGGGCCTTGATTAGGGCTCATGCAGGTGGCAAACAATCCTCTGTTTCTCTCTGTCTTTCCCTCTCTCTCTGTCTAAAAAAATCAGTAGGAAAATCCTCGGGTGAGGATTAAAAAAAGAAAAATGTATTACTAAATTCAGTATGTCAATATTTTGTTGAGGATTTTTGCATGTATGTTCATCAGGGATATTGGCCTGTAACTTTTTTTTGTAATGTCTGTCTGGTTTTGAAATCAGGGTAATGATGACCTCCTAAAATGATCTTTGGAGCATTCCTTTAAAAAAAAAATAGTTTGAGAAGGATAGATGTTAATTCTTCTTTAAGTGTTTGGTAAAATTTATCTGTGAAGCCATTCAGTCCAGACCTTTTCCTTGTTGGGAGTGTTTTTATTCTATTTCATTGGTAGAATTTTCTTGCTTCAGTCTTGATTTAGTTGTGAATAAGTTATACTAGCCATTATAATTTTCTTTGTTTTCTGTATAGTCAGATTTTTATATCTAGGTTATGTGACCCTAATAAATGAATTGGGGGATAGTCCCCCTTCTTCTATAGTCTAGACTACTTTGTATGAAATAGTGATTACTTTCTCTTTGGATGTTTGGTAGGCTGAAAATCATCTGGGTCTGGATTTTTTTTATTACTAATTCTTTTACTAGTTATAGGTCAATTTTCTTTCTTTTTTTCTTTTTATGTAGTGTTCAAAAGATGCAGTTTTCTAAGAACTTGACCATTATACTAAAATTTTAAAATTTATTGGCATGAAATTGTTCATATCATCTTTGCCTGCACCATCCATATAATTCTGCCTACTGTCCCATTATAATTTTTCATCAAGATCCATTATCCTTTCCCTTCCAAGTCCAGAGTCAGAACAGGCAATGTAAATTAGGTCACCTGGAGCCTCCTGCCCTCAAGGCTAGGGAGAGACAAGGTCTCCAGGGCCTCTTACGAGCCCCAAACCAGGAAGATGGGGGAATGGGTTAATAAGCAACCCCAGCAGTTCATAAGCTCATTCCCTTAGCGCCCTCCACCCCGCACCCCCCGCCCCCAACAGTGGTGCAAAAGGAGCTGGAAGCGGAGGGACTTCCGGGAGCGCGGGAGGAGGCGGGGTGGCCCCAGCTGGGGTAATCGGCGTGGCCCCCTGCGCGCAGGTCAGGGCTGCGGTGCCGGGCGCGTCCCGGGGCGGCGTGTGTCCAACTCCCGCGTGTGCCTGTGCAGTGCCCCGGGCGGCGTGTGCCCGGCGCCGTGGCCCGAGGCGGCGGTGTGGTGCGGGCGCCGCGCGTCCCCAGCTCCGCGGTCCCGGTGCTAACGCGCCCGGCCCGGCAGAGGGAGCTGTGCGCCCGGCCCGGCGCACGCACGGCGCCGCCCGCTCCCTCTTGCCGCTGCCGCTGCAGGGCCCGCCCGCCCGCCCGCCGGGGCGGGGCTCCCGGCC
Organism: Murina feae; assembly: GCA_004026665.1. Classification (NCBI taxonomy): domain Eukaryota; kingdom Metazoa; phylum Chordata; class Mammalia; order Chiroptera; family Vespertilionidae; genus Murina; species Murina feae. The sequence goes on along the minus strand of PVJC01040005.1, from coordinate 10,245 downwards.
ACGGCGGCAGCTGCTTCCTGCTTCCCGCACGCCTTCGCCGCCGCTGCCGCTCCGGTCGTGCCCGTGGGTCCGAGAGCTCCTCGCGCGCCGCCGCCCGCTCGGCTCCTGCCCGCGCCCCGGCCTCGCCCCGCAGCCGCCCAGCTCGCTCGCGTCCGCTCCCGGAGCCCGCGCCCCACGCCGCCCCTGCCGCCCCGGCCATGCTGTCCTTCCAGTACCCCGACGTGTACCGCGACGAGACCGCCGTGAGTGCCCGCTGCCCGCGCCCGCCGGCTTCCCCGCCGGGCGTGCCGCGCCGGCCGCAGCCCGCCGCCCTCGCCCCCGGCGTCCCTCCCCTCCCCCTCGGCCTTTGTTTGCGAGAACCGGGCCGGGGGCGCGGGCTCCTCCCGAGCCGCGGAGCCTCCGGGGGTGGGCACCTCCGCCCGCGGGCGGCGTCGGCCGCTGCTGGGAGACTTTCCGAAATCAATGGGGTCAAGGGCAGATGCCAGGGAGGAGGTGCCGCTGCTGTCTGACTGGGGGAGCTCGTGCGTAAATATGGTGGCAGGAGGAAGAGTGCAAGTGTATAGGTGATGTAGAATTTAAACACAAAGCAAACTTTTTAAACTTCCAAATCAGGAATTCTTAGAGTTGAAGTTCATTCATTCGGTTTGACAACGTGTATTGAGCGCTTACCCCGCCCCAGGCCGGCTGCTGGGCGTTGGGGTTGCAGGGCCAGGGCTGGGGAACGCGAAGGCGGACAGGGACCCCGCGTGTAGCAGTGCTGATCCAAGTTTTCCTAAACTAGAAAAGGAGCTGACGGGGGGGAGGGGGTGGGCAGAGGGGGACTTGGAAGGGAGAGGGTATGCCTTTTTTCAGGATGACTTTAAGTTTTGTTTCGTGGAGGGGCGTTAACCTCAGCGGTAAAGGAACTCAGGATGGCTGTTGAGATCCGGTGGGTGGAAATGGGGGGCAAACAGCTCTTTGTGAGTAAAAATTAATTTGGCATCTTAAGAACTGTAGCGCATCCAAATGTTGTAGGCATGATTCTCTTAGGAGTAGCCAGATTTCTCAGATTACTTGAAATAGAATTAGATTCGAGCTATTTTTGTGTAATACAGTTCTGTTTTTCTTCTGCTCTCTTGGACCCAATTTATGCCAGATTGTAGTTTAAAGCACACCTCACTTTAGGTTAAAGGGTACTGCGGCTTGAGCCTAAAGGACACATTGTTTTAAATTAAGACTTCCAACTGGCACTGATGCATTCACGGTTTCTTTGACCAGCGGCCATCTGGTAACCATGTTCTCTCAGTCTGTTCAGCTGCTTGCTTATTGAATTTACTCTAACGACCCAAGAAGCCCTATTCCTGTGGTCCAAAAGGTTCTTTCCTTTGTGTTTGGGAGTAAAGTGATCCTGCTGGAATGGGAAGAGGCCACAGCGAGTCGGAAGACCTGAGTGCTGGCTCTGGGTTTTTCGCTCAAGGAGCAGGATGCCCGGTGGCAGGTCATTTACCTGTTATAGGTCTGCTTTCTCATAAGTGGAGAATATTTAGGGCTGGCTTTTTTCTACAGTAAGAATATCATCTTTCATTCATTCACGTGACAGTCTAGCCCTGCTGTGTGCTAGACTTTAGTAATGGGAAGACATGGGAATATCTCAGTTCAGGTCTTGAGGATCTTTGAGTTTGCAGGATTGATAAAAATGTAAACAGTTGCCCATTATGTGGTTTGATAAGTGCCTTTCAGATCTGTACTGTTTTGTGTGGTGGGGTTTTTTTTTGGGGGGGTGGGGGGGGATGAGGGTTGCTTCTCACTTTATTTTTTCCTTGTTCGTGTTACTAGAACCCTACAGTTCATTTATGTTCAGTAGTTCTTGAAAGGGTTAAGTGGGAGTTTCAGGAAGACACCACACAGATTATGAATAATTAATTCAAAAGAGTATATATACTGTACCATGGATTTTAATACTCTCCAGTTCCTTCTCGCCAAAGAACGCATAACCCTAAGCCTCATGGCCAAGAGAAGGTGGCTGTGGTCCAGCCTGGGCCCATCACAGTGTACTCAGCCCAGCCCTGATAGTCTACATGGGGTCTCTTTCCTGTGACAAGAGTCCTGATTACTAGGCTCTAGGCTGGACTTAGCATTTCCCCAAGGTATAATAGCCTTGACTTGTAGGACGGGTGTATTTCTGTCCAGCAGGTACTGGGGATTGCTGTAGCTCTCTGTCTCTCTCGCTTGAACATCTGTCAGCACACATCTGGCAGTCTTTTGCTGCCCTGTGGGTTGGAGTGTGCAGTCCTTTCTGGTGGATTTCTGCTCATGAGCAGAAGTGTGGAAACCTTGACACTTCCTGGGTAATGCCATTGCCCAATCCGTGGTACAGGCGTTAGAAGGGTGTGTAGGGTGAGTGGGGAACATAGGAGGATGGGGTGAGTTTCCGTCAGGAGCAGAAGCTAGTATGTGAGTTGAGCCTGGCAGATGGTCAGTTGGGTTTTAGCCTTATCACTGATAAATAAAGCCATAGTTGTGCGGGGCGGAATGGCCATGAAATTGCAGCTTGTGGGACGGCAGGAAGCCCTCTGTGAACAGAGCTTCCATGGATGGACAAGTTTGGATGGGGTTTGAGAAGTAAAAGCGGAATGTTGGACCTGTTCAGAGAGACTTGTTGGGAAAGGCGTTGATGGGGCAGGTTTCATGAGCTCTGCCTGCTGTGTGTATTGTATGCTGAAGGCGACAGGCACGCTGTTGAGCCGGAAGAGCAAAATATTGAATAGCAACAGTGGCCTGACGGGGCTCTCTTTTTTGAGCTCTTGGGGAGGTGAGGAATGATTTGCAAACTTACATAAGGAATTAGATGCTGCATAACTTGAATTCAGGGGCTGTTGGCTATGCGACTGCCCAATTTAGGATGTGGTATGGTGAAAGAAAAGGGGGGAGGGGCGCTTGGCTGCTGGGATGGTCTCTGGGATTGTCTTGGGGTGTTCTCATCCTAGTTGCTAATGTCTGCTCAATAACTGACCTCAGTCTGGTTTAGATAGCAGCACTGGTTCTGAGTAGATGAGGCTGCTTCCAAGGTGGTAAACGCCGCTCAGGAGGCAGCATGCTGTGGGACACATTGGGATATGTGTCAGGGTCCAGCTGTCCACCTGCCAATTTGCACCTGACCCAGCTCATTGGCAAGAGGTTAAGTACACAGGCTTTGGGGTTGGCTCGGAGTGGGTCACAGTCCTACCTTATTAGCTATCTGACCTTTATCAATTGCTGTAGCTCTCTAGCTTCAGTTTCCTCACCTGGGAAAATGAGGAAAAATGTGCCCTCACCTTGTGAACAAATGAGATAATGTGTCTGTCATCTGTGGCACAGTGGTTAGCTCACAGGGGTCTCTGAGCAAACAGCAGAGATGTGGCCCTTCCTCTTACCAAGCTCTCTGAGTTGCATCCCATAATCTGTAAAAATAGGAATATTTAAAACATTGGGCACAGCAGTGTGGATACTCAGTAAAGGTTTATTGCTTTGGGTTTAGTCATAAAACTATCACAGTTTTGCAAACTATCCTTTTGAAAAGTTAAGTCTCTGGATGTGTCAGAGTTTCAGGAACACATTTCATGTGTCTGCTCTGTCCCCTCTGAGGAGTATTTGGGGGAAGGCTCTTGGCAGATTCCTGGTTTGGGACTCAGTATAGCCCTTGGCGTGTTGTCCCACCTTGTTCCTGCCATGCCTCACTCCTAAAAATGCTGAATTAGAAGAGCCCCTACGGCAGTGGTTCTCAACCTTGGCTGCGCATTAGGATCACCTGGGAATCTTTTTAAAGCCCTGATTTCTGGGCCTCATCCTCCAAAAATTCTGTTTCTTTGTTATGGGGCAGGGCCACAACATTAGTAACGAAACAAAAAAAGGAATTTCCGGAGGATGAGGCCCAGAAATCGGGATTTTAAAAGGATTCCCAGGTGATTCCAATGTGCAGCCAAGGTTGAGAACCACTGCTCTACAGGATTTTTTAATATTTTATTGATTTTTTTTTACAGAGAGGAAGGGAGAGCGATAGAGAGTTAGAAGAAACATGATGAGAGAGAAACATCGATCAGCTGCCCCCTGCACACCCAAGGTCCCGCAACCAAGGTCCATGCCCCCAACCGGAATCGAACCCGGGACCCTTCAGTCCACAGGCCAATGCTCTATCCACTGAGCCAAACCAGTCAAGGCTCTACAGGATTCTTTATCTGGTTTCTTATTGTCTGGGAAAGGAAGGTGGTTGTTTTAAGCATTATTTATAACCACTTCAAGTTGTGTAAAATGTAAAAGACTTGAGGATGAGCAGATTAATAGCTGTCATTCAGTTGTGACAGCTAAAATGTAGAGGCCTTAGGTAAGGATTGGACATTGGTGTGTGTGTTTTTCCCCTGAAAATTGGTAATTGTATGAAGACTCATCAGGAGAGGTTTTCGTCTGGGTTGATGGCCCTTGCACTTGTCAGTCAAGGTTTGATGAGAGCAGGTCCCGGGTGTTCCTCCTTACCTGCCCATCCTTCCAGGTGTCATTTCCCCAGGTATGTCCCCCCCCTCCCGGCGGAGGAGGATAGGTGCAGACCCTTTGCATCCTGGTGGCCTGGGCTTTTATGCGCAGATAGATTCTTCTCAATTGACAGCAGCCGCATTGGAGCTTCGACCAGAAGTGGAAACAGCAGGTTTTTGTCTTCCAGGAGCGTGTCTGCTTTCCTTAGGGAATAGCCCCTACAGTCTGGTATGATAGAGGGGAGCAAGAAGACCAGTTAAAAATTCATCTGAGATGATGGGGGTCTCCCCGACAGCCTTCTAGGAGGAGCCTTCACCGAGTGTTGGACTTGTTCAGAGAGACTTGATGGGGAGACGTTGTCAGTGGCGTTTGGTGATCTAGATGAATCCGGATGGGCGGATGCAGGAGGTTTTGTAACGATTTTTAGTCTTTAGGCACTATCCCCTGAGGAGGGCTGACTCCCGATGGCCGCTCTAGACAAGGGCAGTCTCTGAGGCCAGGCCCACGGACCCAGGCTTCCCAGAAGCCAAGCCCCAGGTAGTTCTGAGGATCAGCCCCCAGAGCAGCTCCCAGAGGCTGCCCCTCAGCCAGGCCTGGCTTACACTAAGCAGTTTTATTTCTATCAGGGTAGTTGTGCCTCCTTTTATGAGCAGTGAAGGAAAGCATTTCTTTTTTAAAAAAATATATTTTATTGATTTTTTTACAGAGAGGAAAGGAGAGAGAGAGAGAGAGTTAGAAACATCGATGAGAGAGAAACACTGATCAGCTGCCTCCTGCACACTCCCCACTGGGGATGTGCCTGCAACCAAAGTACATGCTTTGACTGGAATCGAACCCGGGACCCTTCAGTCTGCAGGCCGACGCTCTATCCACTGAGCCAAACTGGCTAGGGCAGAAAGCATTTCATAACAATACACAAAAGGGAAGAAAGGCTTCAGTTTGGAAGTGCTCCATTGCATTTAAGTCAGCGCTTTCCATGGGAATCAGCTGATGTCAATTAGCGTCATTATAACTACACACGAGTAAGTTTCTTGTTGGCGGTTTAGGCAGCAAAGCAAAACCGATCATATTACATATTGCAGGGAGGTTGTCTAACGTGAGCTGGCTTAGGGAGGACAGGAGAACGAGCACTTGGCGGTTCCCTCTGTCATCCCCGCTGCATGGTGCAGTTCTGTGCTGCGCCCCTGGCAGCGCGTTTCGGGTTTCTTCAGCACGGCAGCGGGCCTTGGCTTGGTGTGGTGCAGACAGAGCTGCTGCCTGTCCTGACCTTTCATCTTTCTTCCCTCTCCAGTAAAACATTCCTTTCCTGAAGGGTGGCTTGGCGCCTTTGAGAACCTGCCGACTCTGGTTCATGTGGCAATTTGGGCACACGCAGTTGCGAGCGAGCCAGTCAGGGTATTTTTGTCTGTCCCTTTCCTGTCTCTCCATCACATTCAGAAAATACTAATTTAGTTGGGGATAGACACTAATTATCTACTAACACATTTTGTCTTTTGCAGGTACAGGATTATCATGGGCATAAAATTTCTGACCCTTACGCTTGGCTTGAAGACCCAGACAGTGAGCAGACAAAGGTAATCGGGGCTTATAATTAAAGTTTCAACAGCCTTAGTGGCTAGCACCAAACTGGAGGCACTGGTAACCATGGCTGTGCTTCCCTGCGCTTTCTGCCGTGGTATGGTGGATGGGTGACTATCCTTGTAAGCACTACCGCTTTGTGTCAAATGATTCCTGAGAAAAGTTGAAAGCACTTTTAGCCCCAAGAAGATCAGGTAACTGTTTTGCATAATGTGTATGGTTTATAGTGACACTGATGAACCAACTATTTGAAATAAAAATATTAGAAAGAAAACTGAGTTTTAAAAAAAGAAAACCTAGAGAAAAATAATGTGAAGGAAACAATTGCCTAACACCTTTTTCCCCCTGAAGAAAGAAAATCTTATTATTGAACCAGCATTAGGTCTTGAAAACTAAATGCTGATTTTAAATTACTTACTGATTTTAATGCAACAACAACAAAATGAATAAATGATAAGTAAAATAGTAAATACCTTTTTACTTTGTAGAAGTAAGGGGTGAAGGAGAGAATTTTCTGCTGTCAAAAAACGTAAAGCTTTCCTGTTATTTTGGAGAAACACATAGTGTTCTGAGTTGAAGTCTCGTTTCGTTAAAAAGCTCCGTCTGAGTGCTACGTCCCTCGGGTATTTTTTCCTTCCTTGAGGTGCCCAGGACCTGTCCCTCGGGACCCCTCATTTACAGACACTGTGGTGGTTAATTAAGTTCGCCTGGGTGAGGGAAGAGTGTTTCCCAGTCCACTTCAAGCTCTTTGACTCTTATTTATAACCGTATTTACATACTACTTAATACATAAGAATATATTTACAGTTTCTAATATGCTCACCATCCCAGTTTACTCGAGCTTCTTTAGAATTCCAGGATATTTACTGTTTCCTTCAACAACAACGAAAAATGTTCAGTGCACTCTGAAGCTTTGCAAACCAGCTTCCGAAAAGCCTGCATCTCAGTGCCGCCTGTATTTGTGGTCCCTTGATGCCGTATATACTACTGTTCTCTGGAGAACTGAACTCGGATTTCCAAGGCCGTTCAGATTTGTCAGGAAAATACTTTCTCCTGATGTGGCTCTGGCAGTGGGATTAGGTTCCTCCCCTTGCAAGCTCCTGGCCGGGGAGTAAAAATTCCACTGTATCCTTGGGAAAGAGCTTGATGGGGAAAGGAGTGGGGTTAGCTGGGCGAGAGAATCTGTGGAAGAGGAAAGGTAGAGGCAGGAAGAGGTTGCTCCTACTCGAGTAAATCCCACGCCATCTCTTCTTTTTCCTGCATTCCCATGTGCTCTCTCTCGCCTGCCTCCTTTTTCCCATCCTCACATATTCTTTCTGGCATTTCTCTTCTGGTACAAACGGTGGCAAGAGATCACCAGATACAGGAAGAGTTACCAGTAAGACAGGACTGCAGAAATGACTACACTCTCCTCCCTACCCCTTGTCCTTAAAAGTAAGTACTGCACCGTTTTTGAGACTGCAGTGGTTTTTACTTCTATCTATAGTCCTCCTTCTCTCCCTTTCCTGGGTGAGAATGGTATTTGGACTTTTCCTTTGTCTTTCATGAAACATTGGGTTTTAGAGGTGGATGGGTAGAGATTTCCAGATGAGGAACAGATGGGTATCTTCAGGAGCAGGCGAAGGCTCTACCTCGGCAGGGAAGGCTACGAGGAGCAGGGAGCAGATGTGGAGCTGCCTCCTCACCTGGAACCTGCCACGGGCCACCTTGATGGCCCAGCATTGGACCGAGCTGGGACGGGTTGAGCCTGGGAATGGAGAATCACAGGCAGCTGCGTAACCAGTGATGGGTGGAGGGCACCCACAAAGGGAGCAAACCTCCTGAGCATCTCCTGGAAAGCCTTCACCAAGGACTGTCTCTATGATGAGGTCTCAAGTACAACCTGGATGTCTTCAGTCTTCGACGGCGATGGAGTTGTTCAATGTCAGATGAGCCCAGCTTTGGTTTATGTGTTAATGAATGCACACTTTGCTATTCCTTAATTAATAATGGCTGGTCCTGTGGTTAACAAGCCACTCATTAGTAGATGAGGCTTGAGTGATGCCGATTTTACAGTCAACCTTTGATGGAACTAATGCCTATACACTGTTACTGTCGCAGTGTATGTTTACCGGATGCTTACTGGGTGCCAGGCACTTGACTGGTGGCTTTGTCTGCTCTATCACATTTCATTCTCAAACTCTAAAATAGCTCTTTTTATTTTCCCCATCCTACAAGTGAAGAAACTGAGTTACTGAGTGATTATGTAATATTAGAAGCCCATTGCAGGAAGATTCCTGCAAGAATAGGGCTTCCTGAGCCCGAGCGAAGCCCGCCGAGGCTGGCTTCGCTCCCTTCTCTGCTGCCTTGCTTCCTCCTTTCTGGGCTGCTTTGCTCCCTCCCATCTCTGCTGTCTCGCTCACTCCCTTCTCTGCCGCTTGGCTTCCTTCTGCAGCACTTGGCTCCCTTCTAGGCTGTCTTCAGTCTTCACTCCATGCCTGTGTATACAAATTAACCGCCATCTTGGCTGGGTTAATGTGCATATAGTTGCTCTGATTGGCTGGTGGGTGTGGCTTGGTTGGTGGGCGTGGCTTAGGTGTCTCGGAGTGATGTTTAATTTGCATATTACTCTTTTATTAGATTAGATGTCCAGGGTCATTCAGCTATTAAGTGTAGAACTGGTATTGGAACCTCGATAGCCCAGGTTGTTTCATCTTTAGATTTAAGAAGAGGACATGGGGTGTAATAGCTTTGGGAATAGAAGCGGTGGAAACATAGTCATGCCCTGGGACTTGATAGGTCCTCCTGTGTGGGCTCACCTGCCCACACCTGCCAGCCTGTTCCAGCAGCGAGCCTCAGGTGTCAGAGGGCGGTGGAGGTCATCTTTCCCTCGGTGCCTCCATGCACACCTCTCACGTCTCTGTAAACGGGCTCGTTATTGACAAAAGCTAATATGTCATCTGGGGTCTGGTGAGTTGAGTTTGGGTCTCAGACTGAACAGGTAGGGTATATTTTTCTAATGAGCATAAGAGCAGCACGAACATTTTCTATTTAGAGTTAATTCACGTGTACACAAAGGTGCATTAGCCATATACCTTGGGGTAAAAAGGAGAATCTTCACATTGCTTCCAAAATTAAGAAAAAGCTACTTGTATTTATACTGTAGCCCTTTCCACTAAGATCTGAAGTGCTATCAGTAGTGCTTTCATTTAATCCATAGTTAATATGGGTTAGCTAATTCTGACAGCGTCTGGCAGGTAAGGCTTTATCCTTTGAAAGGGAATATCAGAGCAGACTTGCAACTTAGGAAGTTCTCTGAAGCGAGGCTGGAGGAGTTGAATCTGGATGAATCCTATCAAGCTTTCAAAGCCAAATAAGCATATTTTTATAGCAAATGTTCCAGATTGTAGGAGATCCTACACAACCTAATTGATTCTTTGGAATAAATCCAACCTTGATATGAAAACTTATCAGAGATGCTTTGTAAAGAGGAAGCAGTAGACCCATGCTGCTCTGTAGATATATAATGCCAGCCACATATAATTACAATTTTTCTTATAGCCACATTTTAAACAGTAACAAGAAACAGGTGCAAATAATTGTAATATGTTTATTTAATCTGGTACAGTTGGCCCTTGAACGTTGCAGGAGTTAGTTGCACAAACCCCTGAGCAGTTCAAAATCTATGAATAATATTTGATCCTTGGGGGTTGGATCTAGGACCCCCTACCCTACCCTCCCAAACTGCAGATTCCAATCTATGGACTGAAAATACTGTTTTCAGTCCTCGGTTGTTTGAATCTGAGAATGCAAAACCCATGATACAGAGGATGACAGAATATTTATTGAAAAAAATTCACATATAAATGGACCCATGCAGTTCAAATTTGTGTTGAAGGGTCAACTGCATACTCCAAATACTAACATCTTAACATGTAGTTAGTAAAAAGTACTAAGATATTGTACATTCCTTTTTTCAAACTAAAATTTGAAATCCAGTGTATGTTTTACACTCATACCACCTATCAATTCAGACCAGCCACAGGTGCTCAGTAGCTACATGTGGCTAAAAAGAAATTTTAAAAAGAAATTAAAGAAAATCTAAAACCCTAACTTGGAATAACAGTGCATTAAGAAGATGACATCTCATTCAAACCAACAACCTAAACAGTTGGCTTAGCTCTCTCTGTCACCACTATTTTT
>PVJC01040004.1:0-16025 GCA_004026665.1 Murina feae | reverse complement strand
GCTGACCTTTCCCCACTGAACATCACACTCTGAGTAAGAGACATGGATGCATCGGGGTGTTGAAAGCACCATTATTAACAACTCATGCCTGTAGGCATAAGGGAGTGTCACTCACACGGCCCTTGCCAAGCAAGGAAGGCTGAGGAAGGGTGGCCCATCTTTTTTTTTTTTTTTTAAATATCTTTATTGATTTCAGAAAGGCAAGGAGAGTAAGAGAGAGAATAGAAATATCAATGATGAGAGAGAATAATAATCAGCTGCCTCCTCCACGTCCCTTACTGGGGATCAGGCCTGCAACCCAAGCATGTGCCCTGATAGGGAATCGATCTGTGACCTCCTGGTTCATGGGTTGACACTCAATCACTGAGTCATGCAGGCCAAGCAAAGGTGGCTCATCTTCATATCTGGGTGAGGGTGGTCCACCTGACCCAGCCTCTACGTGAGCTTTGTTGCCTTAGGCACACCTGGAGGAGGAATACCTGTCAGTATGTACACATGAACACAGCTGCAAGCAGTAGCCAGGGTCGAGGTCAAGGCCAAGATACACCATGAGGTTTGGGCACTCCCTGTGAATACCAGATAGTGTCTATTGTACACCTACAGGATACCTAGAAGAGGCATGCGCTTTTTATCAATTTAGTTAAGAATCCCCCTGCAACGAAGTTATTAGTATCCCACTTTGTGGATAAGGAACTTGAGGCTCTTTGAAATGACATAGCTAGTCCAGCTGGTGTGGCTCAGTGGTTGAGTGTCAACCTATGAACCAGGAGGTCACAGTTCAATTCCTGGTCAGGGCACATGCCCGAGTTGCGGGCTTGATCCTCAGTGGGGCATGTGCAGGAAGCAGCCGATCATTGATTCTCTCTCATTAATTGATATTCCTCTCTCTCTCTCTCTACCTATTCCCTTCCTCCCTGAAATCAATAAAAACTTATTTTTAAAAAAGAAATGATACAGCTAGCAATAGCAACAGTAATCATGATGATGATGATCATAACTGCTAACATCTCTGTAAGCGGTCATTATGAGCCATGCGCTCTTCTAAGAACTTGTCATGTACGACTTTATCAAAATAAATGCTACAAGGCTGGGCATTGTAGTTTTACATTTTATAAATGAGAAGGCACAGGGAGCTTATGGAACTTGCCCAGAGTCACGTAGTAAGTTGCAGAGGCATGTGAACCTCAGCACCTGGTATGAAACGCTGGGCTTTAGGTGCCAGACGTAACATGCCATCTTGTTTAGACACCTGGAGAACTCCACATGGTCCTGAGTGCTTCCTCTGCAAACCCCACCTCTGCCTTGGATTCGTTGAAGATTACGCATTCCTAATGTTTATTACATGTCACGGACCCCTGAACTGGGTTAGGTTTCTGCTCTATGTTGGCGCATTCCTCTATCCTTCCCCTGCGTTAGCACTCACCACGCAGGCTGTGATTTCTTATGTAACATCCATCTTCCCTTGTAGACTTCCGGCTATAGGAGGGAGGTGCTGGGCCTTTCTTGCGTAGGATTATATGCTTAAGATCTAGGAGAGTGTCCATATAAATAAAATTTCATCTCTGATTGTTTGTTACCACATTTTACGCATACTCCTGATAGAATACTGGCCATGTGGAATCGTCTAAGATAACACAGAAACTGTTGGTCAAAGCCACTACTGGGTGACTCCAGGAGCATCATAAAGAACCAGGCAACAGCATTCCTGAGTGGTTGACCCTGAGGTCCAACAAGATGCCCCAGGAGAGCCGGATGGAAGAGAAAACTCCTTCATTCTATGAGGTCTGAAACCACAAACACACTGTGATTTCCAGTGCAAGTTCTGATCAAAAGACTGTATGCCTTGACTTGCAATTAAAGCTTCTCACCTTGGCAACTCTAGAAAGCATGCTTACTGGCAGGTGCATTATTGATAATGGGTTTTCTCAGCTAAGTCGTGGAATAAACATTTGCTGACGAAGGAATGAACAAACGGTCGGATAGATGCACGAATATAATGAAGTCAGGTTGCTCCAAGTTCATCAGGAAAAACTGATGGGTTTCTACCATAACGCCATGCCTCTGCCTACTCCCAGTGATCCATTCATTACGTGTCCACACTACAGTTTAAGCCCCTTCCTGATGACAGCCTGTGACCAAAGATGAACGGTAAGATCTGCGGAGAGAGGAAGGCAGTTCGCAGAGGTGAAAAAATGTTTTTAAAATAATGCATCAGTACTGTTGCTGCTGCTGTTGTTTTTATTGCTGCTGTTATCATCATTAATATCCTCTGTGTGCCTTTGCCTTTGAGCATCTCCTGTATGCCAGGGCCTGTAAGCCCACAGGAAGACTCAAGTGCAGAAGAGACTGATGGCTGGCTGCCTACTGAGAGAAGGAGGCAGGAGCCCATAGCCCAGGTCAGTTGGAGAGGGGCCACTGAGTCTGAGAAATAAGCAGGGAGCTCTCAGTTACTGAGCCTGCAGCTACCCTCCCCATTTTTAAAATTTTTTTTATTGATTTAAGAGAGAAAAGGAGAGAAAGATAGAAATATCAGTGATGAGAAAGAATCTTTGATCAGCTGCCTCCTGCACACCCCACACTGGGGATGGAGCCTGTAACCTGGGCAAATGCCCTGAGTGGGATTGAACCATGACCTTCTGGTTCAGAGGTTGATGATCAACCACTGAGCCACACCAGCTGGGTGCCCAAGCTCCCCTTCCCCATTTAGAGAAACCCTTAGCTTGCTCTCAGATCTTCAGTGCTGACCTACTTTTTGTGACCTCATCTTATTGTGACACGCTTTCCTGCTCACAATATCCATGACGCTCTATGATGTTTATAAACTCAATGTCAGTCCCCCTGCTCATAATTTGCCTTTGATATAAAAAAATGTTTCATTAGACATGGCTTTGTTTATTTAAACCTAATTCCTCCCTCACATCTTCTTAATTTTTTAAGTCCAGACTATTAACCTTTTGGCCAGAGTCAACCTTTTCTAAAAAGTCTGTTCTGCCATAGATATTTCCGAACACAGACAGCTGACATTCATTGCCCTCTGGGGCTTTCTTGGGGACAGTAGTTAGCTGGAAAGTCTTGTTGTCAGTTAGAAATACTGAAGAAAGCATCTCAGTATTAGGTGGGATTGCAGCTAGATACTTTCTGGGGGGTATTCTCCCTCTTGAAAAGGTGTTAGTTAAATCAACTGAATTTAGTTTATTTTGGGAAAAGCATTGAGTTCTTCTTGGCAATGGCCATCAGGTAAGTCCAGGGAATAAGGTGTACAAAGGTGGGCACAGTGAGAGAGCAGAATTGCACACAGATGAGCACCATATTAGATGTTTGTACAAAGAGTTGTGGGGGAAGAAGTAATTCCATCAGGGGAGAGGTGGGCAAACTTCAGGACAGATAACTATTGAGCCAGGTATGCACTAGATTTTGAAGGGGAATACCATTCCCGGACAAGGGAATAGCAGGAGTGAAGAAGATGAAGGGGCACAACATTTTCTGTCACTTGTGTTGGGAGAACTCATTCCCTCACTCTTTCATTCTCTGGAATACAACTTGTTCTTCCTCATGGTTGAGTCTCCTTCACTCATCTTCCTCCTGCCTATAAAGCAGTGGTTCTCAACCTGTGGGTTTCGACTCCTTTGGTGGTCGAACAACCCTTTCAGAGGCATCGCCTAAGACCATCCTGCATATCAGATATTTATATTACGATTCATCACAATAACAACATTACAGCTATGAAGTAGCAAAGAAAATAATTTTATGGTTGGGTCACAACATGAGGAACTACATTTAAAGGGCCAGAAGGTTGAGAACCACTGCATAAAGCATCCCTAACCCAACTCTGTTCCCTTGGCTAGCTCTAACCCATTCCTTTAATTCTCATCTTAAGCATTCTGTTCTTAAGTTGGCATACCTTGACACAATTTTATTCAATACTATGATTTATGCTCCCATCACACTTTCTAATTCCTTGCTGTTAACTTTCATTACACTCAACATCCTTGCATAAGGCCTGCCTCCCCCAGTCTAGTGTGTTACATTAATTGAATGAAGAGGCCATTAGACCGATGTGCTCTAATCCATGGCAGGCTAGGTAAGCACACCAAACTCTAAGCCTGCAAATGCCTCAACGTTACAAGATCAAAACACCAAGGAAAACCAATTACCCACAGCCAACTGGGGTATAAGCTCTAGCCAATCACATAATTTCCTGTCTTTGCTTCTGCAAAGACTTTCTAGAAGTCTTTCTCCTGGCTTCTGTGGGAGGAGCACTCCTAAGCACTTCTGATTTGGTGCTGCCCAATTCTAATAGATTTTTGCTCAAATAAACACTTACAAATTTGAGTCTGTCTCAGTTTATCTTCTAACAAATGTAAACTCATCAGGGCTGAGACCATGGCTGTCTGGTTCTCCACAAATTCTTACCACCTTCCTCCTGACCCCTTGTCTAGATACCATGTCTCTATTGGTATTTTTTGTGCAATGGTGAGAAGGGGCATAAGATGAGGATAATAAATCAACAGAAGGAGATGAAATTATAGGGGGTTTTGGCCAATGTCTTCCACTTCCATTTGCTTCCAGCCACTGAGAGCTCTCTGCTTGTTCCTCAGATCCAGGTGGCCCCTCTCCAGCTGCCCTGGGCTCTGAGCTCCTGACTCATTTTCTCAGTAGGCAGCCAGCCCTCAGTCTCTTCTGCACTCCAATCTTCCTTTGGGCTTACAGGCCCTGGCATATAGATAAAGCTCAAAGGCAAAGGCACAGAGAAGATATTAATGATGATAACAGCGGCAATAAAAACAACAGCAATAATGATGCATTATTTTAAAATGGCATGAGTTAAACTCTGGTCAGGGAGGGAAGGATGGAAATGCCAGAACAGAGGCTGCACCCCAGGGTCTCCCAATAGACTATTGGTGCATTTTGGACATCATTGAAATCATTTCTTTGATGGTTAATTTTATGCATTAACTTGGGTGGGCTACGGTGTCCAGGTGTTTGGTCAAACAATAGTTTAGATGTTGCTGTTTAGATTTTTTTCAGGTGTAATTAACATTGAAATCTATGGACTTTAGGTAAAGGAGATTACCCTCCATAGTGTGATAGGCCTCATCCAATCAGGTGAGAGGAAAGACAGGTTTCCCGATGGTGAAGAAATTCCTCTCAAGACAGCATCATTAGAAACCATGTTTGAGTCTGTCTCTGTTTTGTTTGTTTGTATTGTTCTTTAGATTCTACATATAAGTGAAACCACATGGTATTTGTCTTTCTCTGACTTATTGCATTTAGCACAATACTCTCTAGGTCCATCATGCTGTCCCCAAAGTTAAGATACCCTTCTGTCTTTACGACTGACTAGTATTTCACTGTGTAAATGTACCACAGGTTTTGTTTCGTTATCCATTCATCTACGGATGGACACTTGAGCTGCTTCTAAATCTTGGCTATTGCAAATAATGCTGCAATGAACATAGGGGTGCATATATTCTTTGGAATTAGGTGAAGGGAGTAAGAACTACAAATTGGTAGTCACAAAGTAGTCCTGGGATACAAAGCACAGCATAAGGAATATGGTCAATACGATTATGACTATGTATGGTATCAGGTGAGTCCTGGAAATACTGGGGTGGGGGCGCTTTGTAAAGTATATGATTGCCCAACCACTGTGCTATATACCCGAAGCTAGTACCAAATCACATTGAACATAAACTGCAATTGAAAAATAAGAATTAAAAATGATTATGGAATTAAATCTACCTATTGCCACATAGAAAAGAAAGATTTTGACTGACAACAAAGAAAGGAAAAAGAAGCCATGCCTGAGCTTTGGGCATGCTACCCTTCGGGATTCGTACTCAAGACCTCACCATCCACTCTGACCTGAATCTCCAGCCGGCTAACCTGATCTATAACTTTCAAACTTGCCAGCCCCTATAATTTCATGAGCCAGCTCTTCAAAATAAATCTCTCTCTCTCTCTCTCTCTCTCTCTCTCTCTCTCTCTCTCTCTCTCTCTCCCTCTCACTTTTTGGGAGAGCCCTGGCTCACTGTCACACCCTCTTTTCAGGAAAGGTTTGCATTGCTCTGATATGAAACAATGCAACAGTGGGGCCTTGCCTGGCAGCTGGAAGTGGCCTTCGCCTGTTGGGCAGTGGAAGCAACAAGGCAGTAGCAGCCCAGTCTCTGTCACCAGGGTGGGTCTTCCTGCCGAGTGGCAGTCAGGTCTCCTGGGCGACCCCCAGCAGGAGGTGCACACATGGCTCCTGGACCACTGCTGCCCCACAGGCCTCTCCAGTGGGCCTTGCCTTCTCCCTGCCACGTCTGACCTGCCACTCCTGCAGCGTAAAGATCAGGAATTCAGAGCAGCAGGAGGAGGGGTGCTTTTAGCTTTGCAGTTAGGAGGCTTTCACATCCTTGAACATGGGAATTAAAAGGGCAAAACCTCCGCCCGAGACCTCTGCTGCCCTCCCTCCCCCAAGGGCTGGCTGTGGCAGGAGCCTGGGGAGAGGTAATTAAGCTCAGATCACTACCAGCTCCACAGAAAGGCCCAGGCCCAGGAATTCCTTCTGTCAGAGGTCGGGAGCCTTTCTTGCTGAGAACTGTGATTGCAAATAAGCACTTTCCTTTGTAAAGGCCCCTTTCCCGGGCACCGGCAGCTCCAGCTCGGTTTTCAGGGGGCGGGGGCTGTCTTTTCTTATGGAACTTTCCACATTCTTCTAGCTGAGCCCAGTCCCACGGAGCCCTTTGGCAAGCCACCCTGGATGGTTTGGTACCAAGGGGGAGGATAAGGTTCCCAGGCAGCCAACTTCCCCCCCAGCCCCCTCACCAGCCCCACAAGCTCCTGACTCCGCCTCTCTTTGTGCTTAACAGTGGATTTCAAAAACTGTCGTTTTCTTTGTCCTCAGGAAAGATGTTGGAGTCAAACAAAGAGAGAACAAAAGTTCCAGACGTGCTGAGAAAATGAGAAAATGTGTGTGTGTGTGTGTGTGTGTGTTCATCACCACTCCCATCTCCAGTGATTAGCTGTGTAACCCTCAGGAATGTATGTCATTTGGGGCTGAGTTAGCGGTTTCAGCAACGTTCCTTCCAACTTCCTGCTGGAAAAGTTAACCTCTTTCTAGTCTGGAGGGAGGCAAGGAAGCCGAACACCATTTGTATTTGTTCTTCCCTGAAACACGTCTGGCTGCAGCCGCAGCTGCTCATCCCTGGGGCCCGGGCCAGTTCCCCCTTCTGGATCGTCTCAGCCCGGATTAGCACATCCTCTCTCTTGCTCCCTCCAAAACACCACCCATCGCCCAGCAGCCAGCGCGATCTTTCATCTGGCTGAACCAAAGGTGTGTTCCCTGGACAGCCAGGGTGCTCCTGGGGTTCTCACTGGACGCGCCCCAGCCCCCCAGACCTCTCAGCTCTGATTAGGTTAGCCCCTCTTCCCCCCTTTTCTTCTTGTGTCTTCCCAGCTGTGTTCCCTACGTTTTGTTTTTAAATATATTTTTATTGATTTCAGAGAGGAAGAGAGAGGGACCTTGAGGTAGAAACACCCATGATGAGAGGGAATCATTGATCAGCTGCCTCCTGCACGCCCCCTACTGGAGACTGAGCCTGCAACCAGGAGATGTGCCCTGACCTGGAATTGAACAGTGACCTCCTAGTTGAACCTCAACTACGGACCCACACCAGCAGGGCCCTAGTTTTTTTTTTCCTAAGGTAAACTCGCCTCTTCCTTAAATTCCTCTGGATCTAGATCTCCTTTCTCTACCTTAGTAGGTAAGAGGTTTCTCTGGTTTTCCCTGCTTTTCTTTGCTCAACTCTCTGGCCCACCTGAGAGCTCTCTGGGGCGGAGACCCTCTCTCCATAACAGATAACCAAGCACTGTGTGGGGCACACAGACTGTCCTCTGGGGATGCTTCTGGGTCACCAGGAGGCCCAATACAGCATAATGCAGGAGATAAGCGCTCCAGCTCTATACGGGTTCATGTGGATTTGAATCCCAGCATTCACGGCTTGAGCCTCCATCTCCTCCCCTGCGAAATGGGTGGAACCGTATTCTCAGAGCCCTGAGGGTCCACAAATGCTGAGACAATGTCTACAAAGCACCCGACACATCCCTGACGTGAAGACACACCTGGACACGCCTTTGGGGAGAGCCGTTCGCTCTACTTGCAGCCCTCCATCTAACCCTCCTTGTTAGCAGACTCCCTCCATCCCAGATGCCCACTGGAGTCACCAGCCACAGGGGGAGGACAGGGTTAAGCCTCCCTCTGCTCACCGCAAATCCACAGGCACTAAAAAAGGCTCTGCGTTCAGGCTGTAAGTATGGGCTGCAGTTAACTATAAACAGCTGCTGCAAGATAATAGGCTCCACTGGTGAAATAAGGCCAGCCGCCCGCCCTCGCATGAAACCTTCCTCCGAAGAGCACTCAGATCCAACAGAGAGATCTGTCTGGCAGTCATCAGATGGAAGACAAGGGGGCAGGGGGAGGGTTGTCAGGCTTCCCAGATCAAGCTGGCATGTATATTGCAATTCTATTTCCGTCTGCAAAAGCCAAAACACTCCGGCACACCCGGCGCCTCTTATCTGCAGTACATCCCCACCCCCCACCCCCGCCTGTTCTAAGGGGGAAACAGCCCTGGCCCCTAATGCTCCCTTCCTGGGCCGGCATTAACTCTAATAACCGGAAAAAAAGAGCAGACATTAGCCAAGAAGACATATGTGTGGCTCTTTAGACTGAAGCCCTTCGCTCAGCGAATCCTCTCTTTCCCATTTTAGGAAATGAAGTGTGAATCAGAGCTCGGCATTGTGAGTCCACATGGAACTCGGTGCCTTAGATCCATTTGGGAATTTAACCAAGGTGAGTTTCACGTTACTTACTTCCCCTGCTGGAGACAGATGCCCCTGCTTGGTGTGGGAAATATTACAAAATTGATTATGGAGAACATCAGAAAATAGCCTGACTTTACTAAATATACATCTGGTGTCAGGCACATAGTAGGCACTTGATATACGTGCATTTTTTGCATGTGTGAAGAGTGATGAAGGAAGTCTGGAAGCAAATGGATTTGCTTTCAAAGAATCATTGATGGAGTCAATGGAATGGAAACTTTGAAATGGAAACTTGGGTGGATTGTCTACCATAAACCCTATCTATCTATCTATCTATCTATCTATCTATCTATCTATCTATCATCCATCATCTATCATCTGTCTATCTATCATCTATCTATCTATTTATCTATCTAGTTTGATGAGATCCAGAGAAATCGAGATTCATATGCAGTCAGTCACCAAGTTATTAGGAGAAACAGAACTCCAGGCCAGTAAGTTCAATCAGCTCACATCGAAATCACAAGACTCAAGTCAAGTTCCCTGAAGTCTGAGTAAACTCCCGAAGGAGCAGCACTCGGAAATTTAATTCTTTTTAGGGCTGTGGGCTCAGGAAAAGTCAAGGTGCCTGTCAATGCCTGCCTCTAGCTAGATCACACATCTGAAAAACTGACAGGGCACAGTAAGTGTTGATGAATTAATGAATGGCATCCTCTCATCCTCTGCAAATGTGGCAATGCAACAATAACTACCACCCACGGTCATCCTTACTGAGTAATTGTCATGAACCAGTCAATAACAGCCTGTGAGGTGGATGCTCTAGTTAGTCCCATTTGACAGATAACGAAACTGAGGTTTGGAAAGACTGACATTTGCTCCTTGTCACCCAGGTAGGAAGTTCCAAAACCAAGGTTCAAAGCCTTATTTTCTGACCTAGTGCTCGATTTCTTGATTACTACGATGCCTTTCTAAAATACAGTAAGTGAATTAAAAAGTCATTACCCTCCTGTGTGTGATGCAACACATTTTTATACATTTGCTTTGTTCTCTTACTTACTAGCCTTTCAAAACTGTACCATCCTGAGAGGTAACTTCAAAACTCCTATGTCACATGGGGGGAGATCTGAGGCTCTGCTAAGGCAGCTGACTTGTCTAAGGTCACCCAGTTTGTCCGATATAGAGATTTATAAAAACAAATCCAATGCTTTTTTCATGACAACATTTGTCTCACTAAATGTTTTAAATCCACAAAGTGTTAATCAATGCTGTGGTCCTAGCAAACCACAAAAAGTTATAAGGCTTTTCCTGGCATCACAATGATCCAACCCAACCAAAGAAGACTAAGGAAGAAGATCCAAGCTTGGTTTAGAGCAAGGACAGTACATGTACCCCTACTTCTGGGCCAGTTGCAATCTGTACTCTTGGCTCCCTGGAGGGTGTGTAAGAAGGATCATGGGAAGGACCATGAGGTTACTCCTGGGCCTCATGGGAAAGCATACATTGATATGGGGCGAAGTTGATTCCATGTTGGAATATACAAGGGAGCTGGGATGGGTATGTTTTATCTGCCTCTCCAAAATGTATGTACCCCTTTCACTCTGCCCCGTGCTTGACCTCTATGGTCTACACCACAGGGGGCCCTTATCCTTCAGTTTCTGGGTGGGTTTGGCCAGTGGAGAAGCCATCGGGAGATTGCAAGGAGGGAGAGAAGAGATGAGGTTGTGGTATTCCCGATTCCTGCCCTGGGGTCACCATGGCTGCTGTGACCCTCGGGGGAAGGTCACAGCTCCTGTCACATTCCTTCCTTCTGTCCTTTTTTCCTTCCTCCCTCCCTTTCTTAACATATGGATGTTGTCATTTCTCAGCTCTCTTTCCTGAACTCAATCATTGTACTCCTCCCCTTTCTCCTTTACTAGCCCTGGGATACTGCACACTGCACAGGCCTTGGGGGTTCTCACATGGTGCTGTATCGCTAGTAAATGGTCTCTTCATTAAACTCTCAAGTTACCCAACTGGAGTGTGCATACCCTGACAGACAGAGTGGCCATATCCCACGGGATGTGTCAGAAACGCAGTTATGGATAAATAGGGAGTCAGAATCTGCTTCTCTTTTCCTTTTCCCCTTCTCTCTCTCTCTCTCTTTCTCTCTCTCTCTCTCTCTCTCTCTCTCTCTCTCTCTCTCTCTCTCTCTCGTAGTATGTTATTGAAGACACTTCTCCTTTGGTTGGAGGCAATGTTGCACAGTGAAGAGTACCTGGGATTTCACACCAGATGGCACAGGCCTGGATTCATATGGAGCCCTAACCAAGCCTGGCTGTCCAAGCTCTAGTCCTGGGTAGGATGGTTAGACTCCTGAGGCCTCAGTTTCCTACTCCCCCCAAATTGGGAAAATAACACCTACATTGCTAAGTTTTTGATGGTGGAAGAGATGACATCTGTAACCTAATCCTTTTATTTATAGCACTTGGCTAAGTTTACATGGACTCACTCACAGGGTGGAAGTTTTTGGAATGAGTGTGTTTTTTTCCATCTTCCCAAATTCAGCAGAGTAGCAGCCTTCCTTCCTTCCTTCCTTCCTTCCTTCCTTCCTTCCTTCCTTCCTTCCTTCCTTCCTTCCTTCCTTCCCTTTTTGCATCCTCCCTCCCTTCCTTTACATGAATCTTGTCACTTCTTCTTAAGCCTTAAATCTATAATTCAGTGGCTCTCACCTCAAGTCCTGGAAGATTCACGGAGCGGAAAGGATTTAGCCATCAGCCGCTTATGCTGTGAAAACCCCAGCAAGCCAGACCCCCAGGGACAGATTCTCAAATGCCATGTGGAGATTCCTGAAGACAGGGGTCGATATTATTTATTTCTCTTTCCCCAGCTCCTGATGGACAATTTATACACAGTAAATGTTTACTGAGTTAATGAATCATACCGGTAATCTTGCTTTTCTCAGATTTAAAGCTTTCCTGCTGACATAGTTACCTATTTTTCCGCAATCATTTTGAATGAAAAAAAAAAAAAAGATTTAAAAGTCACCACCATTTAAAGTAGGTATATAAGACATTATTTGTATTTTAAACAATAATTTGGAAACATCTTTTGAGCACAGATGATGTCACTGCATTTAAATGAACCAGCGCCATCAAAGGAAGTGGAGGCACCCTGAGGTTCTTGGCCCTGAGCTACATGCTTCGGCATGGTTTCCTGTTTTAAATCCCTAACTGCTAATTCTTCTAGCATTCATTCGCTCTCCTCTCTCCACGTTCCTGTTTCCAATGGTGGGCCTGGGCATCAAGCAATTATAGACATTTGAATTCTGTGTAAAATAAGCTTGAAAAAGCTCTGAAAGAAATGAGTGCAAATAAAGAGGAAACCGGACGAGCAGCACCTGGAAGCTCCTATTCTTTATCCTTAGTTTCTGGGTATTTAAAAAATGATGATAGGGCCTTAGCCAGTTTGGCTCTGGATAGAGAATTGGCTCTTGAAGGGTCAAGGGTTTGATTCTGGTCAGGGGCATGTACCTCGGGTTGCAGGCTTAATCCTGGCCCAGGTCAGGGGCGTGTCTAGGAGGCAACCAATTGATGTGTCTCTCTCACATCGATATTTCTCTCTATCTCTCTCCCTCCTTCCCCACTCTCTGTAAAAATCAATGGAAAAAAGTCTTCGGTGAGGATGAACAAAAATAAAATAAATTAAAAAACGATGTTAGGTATGAGAAAACGCTGATACCTATGAATGACTTCAGGAGACAAAAGGGGACATCTGCTTTCATTGCCAATGAAGGCCAGAGACCACTGTGCAGCTCTCGGAAATAACATCTGAGTCGAACATGCCCAAGTCCCTATTGAAATCTCAGTCCCTCTCATGTGAATTCTCCCGGGAATCAGAAATGAGGAGGCCCATTTGTATGCCCCAGGTTCAGATGAGCTTTATCTGGGGGTTCTGTCTCAAATTCGTCAAGGGTGATGGAAATGTCCAGAGTTGCTCTGGTGGAATGAGGAGCAAGCTGGGTTCTGGGGTTGAGTCTAGGGACAGTAAGTGGAGAGAGTCCATCATCGGATCTACTTATGGTTGCCAGGCCCTTCCCTCGCTAAGGGGTCCCATTTCCCATCCCATCATTTCGTGAAACACCACCGTTCCCAATACACCACCTGCATTTTTCCTTAAGCTTGCTCAGGCTGGGCTTAGCTCTGGCAGGTAACCAAAAATGCCCTAATTAACCCAGTCACTTCATTTCCCCTAACTCTTACTAGCACATTAGTATCCGTGTGAGGTCATCATGAAACTCATACCCAAGGGATGAGCTTGTAGGCCACTCAACCTACAAGGGGGGTGAGGAGGAATCTCATACGTGACAGCAGTTCTTTTTCTCAGTGGCACTGAGGGCCACCGGCCAGGGAATGGCATCTCTGTGTAAGGAAGTCACCTGTGCAAGGACTCGCCTTGCTGCACAGTGTACATCAGATCGAGCCTGGAGACCACTAGGGCGGTCACCTCCGGAGGACGGGCACAGCCTCCAGAAGGTACGTCTGGACTATGAGTTCACGTCAAGAATCAGAAGGACTCGTTCCCTCTGTGTGTGAGTATATGAGAATCATCCCTGCACACAAAGCAGAGGCCTGGAATGTACACAGAATAATCTCTTCTGCTGACACTAAAGACCACAGATGCCATTGGATACATACAGCCTGGTGTATGCACAGTAGCAGCTAAACTGCATCCTTCTTAATATAGAGGCCCTTTTACATATTTTAATTCATTGAATCCACACAACAATGTGTTATTAGCCCCATCTTACAGAAGAGGAAGATAAGGCAAAGAGAGGCTAAATAATTTGTTCAAAGTCACACAGCTGCAGGGCACTGTGAAGTATGCAAATGTGGGGCCCCGCCCAGACCTGCTGAGCCAGAATCTCTGAGGATGGGGGCCCAGGGAGTTGGGACGTCGCTAGCTTTCCCCAGGATTCCAGTGTCCACCCAGGACTGAGAGGCGCTGCTCTGAACAAGC
Source organism: Murina feae (assembly GCA_004026665.1). Taxonomy (NCBI): domain Eukaryota; kingdom Metazoa; phylum Chordata; class Mammalia; order Chiroptera; family Vespertilionidae; genus Murina; species Murina feae. Next base: position 2,225 of record PVJC01040004.1, on the reverse strand, counting down.
CATGCGCCCCCCACCCCCTGCACTATTTCTAAAGGCGCCAAGAAACTCTATTAGCTGCCAAAAGACTGAGCTTGGAAATGGGAGGGAGGGCGCGGAAAACACTCACTTTAACTTTGTTACTTATTGAACTCTGGATTGTCTGGACCTACCTATATTGTATTACTTCCATTCTGATTGGTTTTAAAGGTCAACAGAAATAACTTGGTCGGGGAATTATGGGCTGTTTTTTGTGTGTGCTTGTGTTTTCTCTATACTTCTGTATATTAAGATAATAAGAAAATAAGATTAAGCAATACAGGCTATTTTTTTTCCTAATATATATATATATATATATATATATATATATTTCCCCCGGAGAAATGCGCGGCTTTACAGACAGAGGCCAGGAGAGCCCCTTCTCCAGAGAGCTGCACTCTGCCCGCCACGGGACAGCTTCTCCTGGCAAAACAAATGATCCCTCTGCCATCCCAGGGGCTGCCCCTCCTCTCCTTAAATTGGTAGCATCCATCACCGTCTGCTGGAGGAGGTGGCCTTTCAATCCTGAGCCCCGGTGTGATAATTGGCATAATTTCCCGGAGATAATGTGGGGGTTAATGAGGTACAGGGAGCTCTGGGCCATCCACTCTCATTTTCAGTGCAGGGGACGTGTGCTCCGATGAGAGGGGGGAAATAAACCCAAAACAAGGATGCAGAGGGTCACAGGAGACTGCGGGTGAGGACCAGAGCGGGAGGGAAAAACCCCACCCACTGGCCAGGGCACCTGCAGCTCCAGAGGGAGGCCCCTCCTCCGGAGTTTTGAGGGAGAGTAAGGGGGGGGGTGTGGGGAAGGGGATGTGGTCACCCCAGCACACCCCAGCTTTGTTCATAGTATGGGTAGTATCCCTTGGACTTTTAAAATATATATATATATATATATATATATATTTATCGATTTCAGAAAGGAAGGGAGAGGGAATGAGAGATAGAAACACCAATGATGAGAGAGAATCCTTAATCGGCTGCCCCCTGCACGCCCCCTACTGGGGATCGAGCCTGCAACCCCGGGCATGTGCCCTGACGGGGAATCGAACCGTGACCTCCTGGTTCATAGGTGGATGCTCAACCACTGAGTCACACCAGCCTGGCACATTTCTGCTGTTTTAAGCCAACCAGTTTGTTACATAGCCCTAGGCGTGACTTCACAGGGTTTCTCACCCTCAGCGCTGCTGGCATTTGGGGAGGATGATTCTTGGCTGGGCTCGGGGGAGGCTGTTCTGTGCATCGTAGGGCGTCTCGCTGGTAGTATCAACACCCTCCGTTATGACAAATGAAAATGTCTCTGAACACTGCCAGATATCCGCTGGGGGGGCTAAACCTGCCCCGGCGGAGACCCACTGAGAGAGGCAATTGTCTGCTTGCTCCATCGTGTATTTTTTCACCTATGCATGTATGCGTTGACTGGTACATTTGTTTCTATTTGGCAACAGTTTACGCGGAGCTGAGTGTGCATCAGGTATCTTTGCAGGCTCTGCAAATGCCAAGGAAGCACGGTCGTCACGCTCACGAAACTTACAGTAGAGTGGGGGACACAGACTCGGGTCAAGTAATCACACAACCCCTCCCCACTGCCACGTGCCCCGAGGAAAAGGACTGTGGCTCTAGGAACACAAATAACTCGGGAGCCTGACCTGGGTGCTGGGCTCAGGGAGGTGGGACTGGCGGTAAAAGCACCTGCAAAGGCCCTGCGGCAGACAGGAGCCCCGAGGGCACAGAGAAGCTGGGAAGGCAGGTGGTGGCTGAGGGAGGCTGAGTCAGGGTTTGCTGGTGGTAGGGCCCAAGGAAAGAGATGTGGCAGTAGGAGCACAAACAGGGGCCCCTGGCAACTACGTCACTATCTCCAAGGTCTCACCAAGGCAACTGGCCATTGTTGGTTGGTTGGTTTCCTTTCTGCTAGGTGGCTGCAGACGCCCAGCGCTACCTGGGCCCCAGGTGGATGTGCAATTTCTGGAAAGGGCTGTCTGGCTTTTTACGGTTTTGTGAAGAAGTATCCAGAGGCCATGATGTCGGCTCATAAAAAACGTTCAGAAATTTGTATTTATGCCTTGTAGCTCTCTGGCAAAAATAGCGCACTGTCCTGCAAGATGGATGCAGCAGCTCCTCACACAGGCACGACTTCCCCCGGAAGGCGTGTGCAGATGGATGTGCTGCCTCACTGCCTGCAAATTTGGGCTCCAGGTAAGGGTCCC
>PVJC01040003.1:0-16007 GCA_004026665.1 Murina feae | reverse complement strand
GTGTTTCATCATGTTCCTTCTCCTGGGTTTTCTACAAATTGGTTACCTACTTAATTAACCATTAGCTGCCTTAGAGGGAGTAGGGATAGGGCATATGGGAAGTTGTAAGATTAAATGGCATTGATAAAACAGGAGTTGACATGCTTTATTAACTTTCTGAAAGAATACAGGAAAATTAGCCCCAAACTGTCTTTTTTTTAAAATCCTTACCTGGGGATATTTTTTTATTGATTTTTACAGAGAGTGGGAGGGAGAGAGACACAGAGAGAAACGTCGATGTGAGAGAGACACATTGGTTGCCTCCTGCATGTGCCCTGACCAGGGCTTGGGCTGGGGAAGAGTCTGCAACCAAGGTACATGCCCTTGACTGGAATTGAACCTAGAACCCTTCAGTCTGCAGGCCGTTGCTCCATCCACTGAGCCAAACTGGCCAGGACCCAAACTCTTTATGGAGTAATTATAATTATCTTGTTTGTATGATTTGAAAGCAGTCTCATCCCGGGACTGCACCTGCAACCTAGGCATGTTGACCGGAATCAAACCCATGACCTTTCAGTGTACGGGAGGTGCTTCAACCACTGAGCCACACTGGCCAGGCCTTGGGATGATTACTCTTAGAGTGTCTGTCATCTTCATATCTTTCTCCGAGGTTACTCACAAGGAAGCAGTATGAAGAGTATGAGGTGTGTGGGTGCATGTGGTTTTTTTCTTAACAGTTTATTTTTTATTAAAATTAAAAAAATTGATTTGAGAGGAGAGAGAGAAACATCGGTTTGTTGTTCCACTTATTGATGCATTCATCGGTTGATTCTTATATGTGTCATGACTGGCATTGAACCCACATATGTAGTTTTAAAGAAGGCATGGATTTTATCGCTCTAACCAACTGAGCTACTCAGCCAGGACTTTCCTAACAGTTTGAAGACCTAAGGTAAAATTTGTTCCTTACCTCTTGTAGGAAAATAGTTCACCTCTAGGAATGATAGGTTTTACTTCTTACATGGGAGTCTGAATGCTGTCATTCATAACAAGAGCACAGAGGGTGTATCCATGTGGAAGATGTAGTTTTTTGTTCTTTTTAAAAAAATATTTTTAAAAATTGATTTCAGAGAGGGAGAGAGAGATAGAAACGTCAATGATGAGAGAGAATCATTGATTGGCTGCCTCCTGCAGGCCCCACACTGAGGATCAAGCCCGCAACCTGGACATATGGCCTGACCAAGAATTGAACCCTGACTTCCTGGTTCAAAGGTCAATGCTCAACCACTGAGCCACTCTGGCTGGGCCAGTTTTTCGCTTTTGACCTTCCAAGGTCTGACTGGAGTCCCTGTGGAATTTCCAGTCTTAAGTCTAGACCACCTCATGCTTGAAAATTTATTCGTTGCCAAATGGGGAGTCTGGTAATCTTGTGTGTCCTGGAACTGGCCACCTGAACAGAGAGAACCAGATGTAGCAGTGGCTGAGATATGTGCCCCCTTGCTTAGAGCTATCAACCAGCCATATATAATATTCCTCCAAAGTCCAAACCAAAACTGAAGAAAAGTTGGTCAGTGTGTGTGTGTGTGTTGGGGGGCGGCATTAGTGTCCCCGATGGCCCACAGCTGCAGTGCCTGCCGCATGGGGCACAGTGGTGCCTGTTTCTGTCCCTTTAGCGGGTAGTGTGGTGGTTGGACGCATGCCCAGCCTGGTGCCCTGTGGTTGTGGGAACCTGAACCTTTGACTGCAATTCCCTTTGGAGTTGGGGCCTCTATAATGTGTCTCCATTGCTTGGGGTGGTGATTTCTGGGCAGGAACATGGGAAGTAGGACTTGAAGGTTTTTTTTCTTTTCACTTGTTTAATAATGCATCAAAAACTATCCCAAAGAATTATGGCAGGTCATGTAGTCATAAAAGCCTTTGATTTTAAAATGAAAACCTCACATTTCTTTTAAAAAATACTTTTATTCCTTTTCTTTAACTCAGATGTAAAGTAGGTCTAACTGTAGCTTCATCAATGCCTTATTTATGCTGGACAAGATTTTATCTTAGCGTATTTAACCTTTTCAGTCTATATAATGGAGAGAGGATTCTTTTTAATGGATATTTTTTTTAAGAGAGAAAAGAAGAGAGGGAGGGAGGAGGAGAAGGAGGAGGAGAGGAAGAGAGAGAAACTTCAGTGTGAGAAACATCAATCAGCTGCCAGACTGAGGATCAAACCCACCACCTAGGTATGTGCTCTGACCCATTAGAACCTGCCACCTTCCGGTGTAGAGGACAACACTCCTGGGAGCCACACCAGCCAGGGCTCCCAGCATTATTATTATTATTTTTTAATCAAGACGAACTTTTCAGAGCAAAGACTAAGGCCCTGTCATAAATATAGCTAGATTATAAGACTTATTTGAATAAAAACTTTATTTAAATTAGAGAGACAGTGACGGAACCACGGTGGAGTTTACTCTTCAGTGATATGCTGCACCACGTACCCCAGCCCTGACTGTGGGCATTATGGAGATACCAAGGTGCGAGGGGAGAAGGTAGGGGACACGATATTCTACAAGCGCCCACTGTCGAAACCCATCCCAGTTTCTCCGGATTGAACCGCTTCCAGCTGTGCGGACTCTCATTCAGGTGGTGAATGGAGGCGTCGCACTGCACCTTGGGAAGTGGTTTGTTGGTAGAGAAGTGATTTGCTAGTGTCTGGTAAGAAGGAGGTCTGAGTCCAGAAGAGGTGGAGGTGTGTTCCCCACCTCTGAGTGATCGGAGGCACCCTGTAGGCAGTCCAAGGTCAGGCTTCTTCTGGTGGGTTCTTGTTCTGCGAACTGGATAGTTACAGGACCTTTTATCCGAGTGTCCTGGCCTGGAGCATGATGTTTGTCTCTACTGCTTAGCCTTGAGGATTTGGGTTCTCAATCGGATCCTGAACTACTGAGATTAGTGCCTTGAACTCCCCTGACTCTGATCTGGCAGCAGTAGACCTTCGCAGGAAGATCGAGGAGGCAGAAAGTAACGTGCAGGGCAAAAGTGCAGACAACAAAGCAACTTCCTGTTGAAATTCTGTTATTGCCGTATTTCATGCATTTTTTTTTTTTTTTTTACTTGCTGGGTTTGGTTTGTTTTGTCAAGTAAAATTCTATCTCTTGATGTCTTTCTCCTCTGAGATCCAGAACTGGGTCACTGGGTCACTTTAGGCTCATTTTTTAAAAATTATTTTGAAACAATTTCAAAGTGACAGAAATCTTGCCAGATCAGCACTAAGAGTCTCATACTACTTCGTGTAGACTCCCCAGTTGTTAGCATTTTGTTGCATTGGCTCCATCACCCAATGGTGTCTGCTCATTTTCTGGGCGGTTTGAAAGCAAGCTCTCGGTAGGTTGTCTTATCGCCTGTAGACACTCCAGTGTACATACCAGCGTACAACCCCACAAATCAGGATGTTAACATTGATTCACTGCTCCCATCCCATCCAGAGAGCCCATTCAGATGTTGCCAACTGTCCCAATAATGTCTGTTTTTCTTTTGATCTAGGGTTCTGTCCAGGAGTATGTGTTGCATTTGGCTGTCATGTCTCTCCTCCTCCTCCCCCTGGCCTTCATCATATCGCTGATAGGTTTAAAGAATTGGTTTTACTTTCTGTCGGATGACCCTCCGCATGGATCTATCTGTTGTTTCCTCATGACCACACTTTGGTCATGAGCTCTTAGCAGGATTAGGCACAGAGATGATGTGATGTGCCTGGTGGCAGCCCACCCATCTCCTGGAAACATGCTTGGTCATTGATCATGTTACTGTCCTCTAGGTTTTCACCTTAAAGTCACCATTTTCCTTTTTGCAGTCGATTAAATTTTCCCTCTCCAATTTCTTTGCCCTAATCACCAGGCTCTGGACAACTAGGGACCATCCCTGAGACCACACCTTGCTGAATTTGTTGAAACTATCCAATCCTAAACCTGCTCAGCTTTCATACCTTGCCTCATGTATTCTGTCCCATAAAAACGAGAACAAAGGATTTTGCCCAAGCTTTCCTCCCCTCCTTCTGCCTCCCAACCCCTCCCCCCCCCAAGCAGACCCAAAAGGTGCCCCCCGTGTGGCCCTGCGTGAGATCCTGTGCACCTGTCTCTTGGGAGCCTTAAGAACTTCTTCCTTCACAATAGTCATTCCCGTCTGCATGTCTTACCATACCTGATTACAGCAAATCCCGGGTACATTTCACAACTGCAAGTGATGGTGCCAAGATTAGAGAGGACAGACAGACACACAGAATCGGCTAAGTAAGTATTGATTAAATGAATTAATTACTTTAGGGGCTGAAATCTTACCCGCCCTATTATTTTATAAATGACACTGAATCTCCCAATGCCAGTGACTCATCTAGAACTCCCAATTCTTCTACCACAGTATTAAAGCTTTAATTTGGTTTTTGGCTTCTTGAAGAAAAGACTTAACTAATAAAAAGGAGAGCTAGATACATTGTTTTGGATTTAGAAACCATATTTAAAGTGTGAAGTTTGCTTCTAGTAAATCTCTATCTTCCCTTCGAATTTACCCAAATTAGCCTAATTCTTCTCCATTCTTGACACTTCCTGATATCTGTCCCCACCCCACACTCCAAATGAAAATCTCCATCCAGATGGTTAATTTTTGTGGAGAGGGGTTCTAAGATTTCACTGATAATCCTGTTCCTGATACACCACCCAGGTGTAGCATCTACTAGGTCTGCTTGACAACTAACTGCCAGCTGCCTCAGTGGTGGTTTTTATAGTTATCATGTCTTCTTGTATCTCTTAATTATCATGCCTTCTGTATCTCTTAGTTATCATGTCTCTGTATCTCTTAGTTGGTGTTCAGTGTTAAAGAAGAGCTCTCCTTTTCCTTTGTCTATTTATGTCAGTCAGCACTTGGGAGTTTTTTCAATGGATTTTAATCTGTTATTACAATTTTTTTCATGTTCTTTTTAAAAAAATATATTTTATTGATTTTTTTGCAGAGAGGAAGGGACAGGGATAGAGAGGTAGAAACGTCAATGAGAGAGAAACATCGATCAGCTGCCTCCTGCACACCCCCTACTAGGGATGTGCCCACAACCAAGGTACCTGGCCTTGACCGGAATCGAACCTGGGACCTTTCAGTCCGCAGGCCGACGCTCTATCCACTGAGCCAAACTGGTTAGGGCTTTTTCATGTTCTTGATTTGGCCTGTGAGCCCCCGTTTGAGCTGGTCCCTGCGATCATTCTTGCTGATGACTAGTTATGAGATGCTGCCTTCCAAATGACAGAAACGAAGCCCTTAGTGAAGCATGGGGTCCTTCTTCGATGAGCCGCTTCCATCTCTGCATCTTGTAAATCCCAGCCTTCGCTGCAGCTGCCTTTGTGCTCCCGCTGCAGCATGCCCAGCCTCAGGAGCAGCTTCACCCAGAAAGGAGCTTGTCAGCAGGCTGCTGAGTGCATCTCTTCATTTCTCATGGCTTCCGGAGGCTCCAGAGCGGGGGGCAGAGGCGCTCCTCTCATCCCTGGTGCCAGGACAGCCTGTTTCTTTAAAACGACCAGAGATCTTAGCGTGCCCATCAGGTAGGAGAACTCAGTGACATTTCTACCAGCTTGACTTTTCAGCTTTCAATACAAGCTTGAATTCTTGAGTACATTTCAATCTCTAATCTCCAAAAACCATCCCTTTCAACCAAAATATCTTGTACTGCTTGGTCCTGGAGTTTCTGAAACCCAGACTACCTACGCATATGCTTTCCTAGAAGTGGGTGCTTACTCTAATTCAGAATCCTTTAAATTTAGCTGAAGGTCAGAGAGCTTGTTTGGGAATGACAAATGTTTCTTAGCAGAATTATTTCTCTCTCAGCTCCTGGGATTTTTGTAGCTCAATACTTTGAAGCTTGTAGGAGACTTGATTGTAATAGAAAGACTTATAAGCTTCCTTTCTCAACTTAGGATTTATCCTTTACTCTTGGCACATGTAATTAATAAGAAATAAAACATCACTAATTATCTGTGGAAACGTATATTTGTGTTACAGATTACTTCAGTGAATTATAAAATCCTTTGTATTTTCTTTTTAAATATATTTTATTGATTTTTTACAGAGAGGAAGAGAGAGAGATAGTTAGAAACATTGATGAGAGAGAAATATGGATCAGCTGCCTCCTACACACCCCCCACTGAGGATATGCCCGCAACCAAGGTATGTGCCCTTGACTGGAATCAAACTTGGGACCCTCCAGTCCGCAGGCCGACGCTCTATCTACTGAGCCGAACTGGTTAGGGCAAATCCGTTGTATTTTCATTCACTTTCAGAGAGGATTGTACATTTAATGTTAAAAGCGAGGGGAGGGGGGGAAACTTGACTGAAGGAGGAAATCCTGTGTACCAGGAACAAAGATCCCAGTAGGAACTGTTGAGATCTGAGTGAACTCTGAAGGCCCATGAGTTCAATAGTACGGGGCAAAGGCAGAGTCCCATTTCATTCACTTCATTGAATGCCTTCCTAGCTTGGCCATAGACTGCACCTTACCTGGCCTTCACTCACCTCTCGGATGTAATACTGGTTAGGACGGAAAACTGGCAAGAAGGAGAATGTGGTAAACTCCATTGCTGTTACTCCAAAACAGTTTAAAGTGCCTATTCTAATGGGCAGTAGAGACATAAAAGGCCATTAGTATTCCTTCTCTCCAGTTCTTTCTTTTTAGAATAGTCTTACCCTCAAACCCAAAGGATAATACACACTGACTGGTAAGAGGAGCATTAAAATATTTCAGAGAGCACCTACAGACTCTTATAGGAAAAAGACTCTAGAGACCTTAGAATAACAATAATTTTTAAAAAATGTACACCAGCTAATAGTAATACTGTGTTTCCCCCCCAAGCTGTATTTCTGGTTTTGGCAATTTTCGTAGTGACTGTCAGTCTGCTTTACATTGGTGTTCTACAATTACTAAGTTGTGTTTCATGCAGATTGGGGAAACGTGGTAGAGGGTGTAGGGGAGGAAAAATATCTATTCTGTTAAGGTCTCGAAGCTGGGCCTAGGACCTAAACTGATGTAGGACAGATTAACAGGAGAAAAGCATGTGCATCTTACTAAATTTTCCTTGTATTTGGGAGTCCTCACAAGAGAATGAAGACCCAAAGAAACGGAGTTGAACATTTACTGAGTTGGATAAAAAGAAGTAAATTTGAAAACATGACAAGACACAGGGGCTTGGGCTAGGGAAGTTAATAGTGGAAAAGATGGAAGACAAAGGGTGGTTTAACAAAGCTTATTTGTACAGATTTTTCATGGCCTTGACTCCTGGTCTCTGGTGATAAGGATGTTGCTTTCCTTCTGGTATAAGGAGAACATCTGCCAGATGGGGTTTTTATCTCCTGCTTTCAGGAAGAAAAAGAGGAGGTCAGAGCGCTCTTCTTTTTGTATCCTGCTACATTATCCAATTCATTTATTAGGTCTAATAGTTTTTTGTTTTTTGTGTTTTTAAAAAAATACATTTTATTGATTTTTTTACAGAGAGGAAGGGAGAGGGATAGAGAGTTAGAAACATCAATGAGAGAGAAACATCGATCAGCTGTCTCCTGCACCCCATCACCCCCCCCCACCAGGGATGTGCCCTCAACCAAGGTACATGCCCTTGACCAGAATCGAACCCGGGACCCTTCAGTCCACAGGCTGACGCCAAACCTGTTAGGGCAGGTTTAATAGTTTTTTGATGGAGTCTTTGGGGTTTTCTATGTATAATATCATGTCGTCTGCAAATAAGGACAGTTTTACTTCTTTTCCAATTTGGATGCCTTTTATTTTTTTCTTATCTGATCACTATGGCTAGTACTTCTAGTACTATGTCGAACAGGAGTGGTGAAAGTGGGCATCCTTGTCTTGTTCCTATTCTTAGGGGAAATGGATTTAGTTTTTGCCCATTGAGTATGATGTTGGCTGTAGGTTTGTCATATAAGGCTTTTATTATGTTGAGGTGTGATCCCTCTATTCCCACTTTGCTAAGAGTTTTTATCAAGAAAGGATGTTGGATTTTGTCAAATGCTTTTTCTGCATCAATTGATATGATTATGTGATTTTTGTTTCTCAGTTTGTGTATGTGATGTATTACGTTTATTGATTTGCAGATATTGAACCATCCTTGCATTCCTGGAATAAATCCCACCTGGTCATGGTATATGATCTTTCTAATTTATTGCTGAATCTGATTCGCTAAGATTTTGTTGAGGATTTTAGCATCTACGTTCATCAGAGCGCTCTTCTTAAACCTGCTGTGTGCCAAGTACCTTCAGTTCAGAATAATCCTTATGCCAAAGTAGCATATTTTGGGATGGCATATTCTGCCACCCTTCAGGGGTATTGTCTACTACTAAGTAATAACCTGGTGGAGTAGTCAGAACCAGTCTCCCAGAATGTGGCGCTTCAGCAAGTGAACTATTTTGAGCTGAAGACAATGAAGGTCTAATGACATAGAGCTTTTTTTTTTAACCTATCCCTTAACTTTCTAGAAATTTAAATAGAGGGCCTAGTCTAGGAAGAGAACTATCACACTGTTAGCCACAGAGAGTATGGTAGGTGTAGTGGTCGGGGGAAGCGTGGCAGGGTCTGGAGATTGAAGTCCTCTCTGAGTTCCATTATCTCTGAATGGCCTGGCAGACATTTGTTTACCAAACTTTTGCTCTTCCCATCCTCCTAAAAATTGCCTTCCTGACCTTTGAAGTCCCAGACCTTATCTTAGTAAGGCAAATAAATCTCAATTGCTGACTGCCTGTGAGTCTCATATTCTTGCCTGTATTCATAGGCAGTTACTCCTGTTAATGTGTCTTATACTAATTTAATTGTTAGACCAGCCAAAGAATCTAGAAGGGTAGAAGGAAAAGTTCTCCCCCCCTACACTGGTCCCGTGAGACCTAGGTACAGCTCCTGCACTGCCTGTGTTCCACCTTTTATTTGCCTGATACATAGAGAAACATGGGCTCTTTTTTTTTTTTTAAAAGCTGTTTCCTATAAATTTTGACTGTTATCTATAAATGGGGGTAATAATATTTATTCTGTGGTAGAATCAGGGACATTAAATGGCATGAGGCAATTCAAGTTATGTACTTAGAAAGGGCGCAGTAAATGTTACTGTGGGAGGAAAAATAATTCCTCTACCCTTCTAGGTTCTTGGTGGAGACTCTCCTCTCCCCCACTAAATAGAGAGACATTAACAGGAGAAAAACAAGCAGGAATTTGATAATGTGCATACCTCCTGTATACGTGGGAGAAACTCAGGAAAACTGAGTCATTTTGAAATGGTCCAAGTTACCACTTTAAATATTATCTTCAGCTTAAGACAGATGTTGTTGGGGGGTGGGTAGTTATGGGGGGGTCACCGGGAAAAGCACAGTACGCACAGGTAAGGTTGTTAATGCAGATCTCAGCTTTCCGTTCTTCATTGATAAGAGTGTCTAGAGATTGAGAGTCATCTTTTTCCTGCTACCGAGAGAAAGGTATCCTTGCGAATGGAGATTTCCCTTAGAAATGTTTCTTATAAAAGAGTAACTAACTTCTGCTCAGTTTTCAGAGCTTCACCCAGGTCTGCTGTTTCTTAAAAATAATCAGCTTAAAATCAATCAGCATGCCAGAGTGGGTGGTATATTTTGCTCCCCTTCATCATCTAAAACAAATGAACAAAATAAGTTGCTACTTTAGTTGCTCTTCTCCTTCGAGTTTGAAAGCTTTGCTCAGAAGTACAGGGGACCCTTGAACAACGTGGGTTTGAACTCCTTGGGTCCACTTATATGTGCCTTTTTTCAATTGAACTGAGTGGGTCGGTTCAAACCCACGTTGTTCAAGAGTCCTCTGTACTTCTGAGCAAGGGCCAGGTTGCTGGGGCCCCTATATTTCTTCGTTGACTTTGTTCAAGGGCCAGCTCTCATCGCAATCAATAAAATCTGTGTTTAGGAACTACCGAGAGAAAAACAAGCCTTAGCTTGCACTTGAATTTGAGTTGACTTTTCCTGCAGCAGAGTTGGCAGGGTTAATGTGCTCCAGCTGGGAAGCCCTACCGTTACCTTCTGGCAGCCCATATGCAGATGCTGTTATATTAATTACAAAGAAAACCCGATTAACTCTGAAGTCCTTTAACTGTCAGTGGGGCAGCTGCTCCACCTCTGAAGCAGGTTTTCTTCCTTCCTCCTCCTGTCGGTCTACAGTTTCTTATCCTCTTTAGCAAACTGCTAACACTGCACTGTAGGTCCTCAGAGCCCCTGGCTAGTTCAATCACATTTTGATCTGCAGTTTCAGTAGTAGCCCAGGGAGAGTGTGCATAATTAAATTCACATATAACAAGGTAAGAACAACCAGACCAACCACTCTTCCTCTCAGTTATTTTTCCTTCAACAGTTAAAACCTGATGGAATCCTGGAGTTTTAGGACTGGAAAGGATGTTAAAGATGAGCTAATGCCTTAGTTCAGAGATGAGAAATCCAAGGCTGAGAAAAAGCAAGTGAGTTGCCAAGGTCACAGAGCTAATCAGCGGTGAAGCCCGGGACCAGGATATCGCCTTTCTCTAGTGCTGTTTCCAATTCCATGCTGCACTCCTCCTCACAGAACCATGAACCATTTGCTGAGAGAATCAAGGAGGGAAACAGTCTAGTTTCACCTTCACTTCTCTTCACGTCCTTGTTCAAATCTTGTAGACATGTTGGAGATGAATAAAAAAGTTAAATCTTTGCCCTAGCTCAGTGGATTGAGCACCGGCCTGGGACTGAAGGGTCTCGGGTTCGATTCTGGTCAAGGGCACATGTCCAGGTTGTGGTCTCAATCCCTAGTGGGGGGTGGGCAGGCGGCAGCCGATCATTGATTCTTTCTCATTGATGGTTCTCTCTCTCCCTCCTCCCTTCCTCTCTGAAGGCAATAAAAAAATACATATAAACAAAAAAAGTTAAAGATTTGCAGGAGAAGCGAAGGGCCTGGATAATGAGATAATGAAAAAGCAATGGTGCTATCTGTATAAGAGCTTTCTTCAGTGAAAATGATTGCACATAGAACCCTAGTTGTGCATGGCAACAAAAATTAAAACTGGTCTCAGTGTTGGCCCCTGGCCCATTGCACTGGCCTATGGCTGTTGGACATTAGTGGGCCTATTTGTAGTGACATGTTTTTGTCACTACAGAGGTGTGTGTGGGTGTGTGTGTGTGGTGATTGAGTCAGATGAATAATGGGGTGTGTCTGCTATGGTTTTTGCTCATGCAGAGCATGTTTTACTGGCTTTCCTATAGTTGACATTGTCTCAGAGATGTTGAGATATCTCCCTCTGGTACAGAAAACGTTTAGTTGATTTTCATTATCTACTAGAGGCCCAGTGCACGATATTCGTGAACTGGATGGGGGGGGTGTTCCTCAGCCCAGTCTGTGCCCTCTTGCAGGCCTAAGCCAGTAGTTGGACATCCCCCGAGGGGTCTTTAGAGGCTCCTGCCACCACTGTGCTTGCCAGTGGTGAGCCTGGCTTCTGGCTGAGCTACGCTCCCCCTGTGGGAGTGCACTGACCACTAGGGGACAGCTCCTGCATTGAGTGTCTGCCCCTTGGTGGTCAGTGCATGTCATAGCAACCGGTCGTTCTATCATTCGGTCAGTTTGCACATTAGCCTTTTGTTATATAGGATTATCCACTCACCTAGCTGCAGCAATAACAAATCTCATTCAGGTTGTTTTTATTATGTACCAACATTTATTTTAGGAATTATGAAGTTTGTCAGAATGAATTTATACCTATCTGAGGATGTGAGGAGGACTGAGAAGAGAGGAAAGGTAAGAAGCATAGATGAGAGTTGGACTTCTCACTGCTCAGGCGGAGAGTTTAGTAGTTAAATGAATTCTGCAATGTGATTGGGGAGATCCTGTTCTGTTGTCCATGTTGAGATGAAGGAGGTTTTTAGGAATGTTAGTCGCTCCTAAGTGATTCATCATGGTACTGGACTTTTCTGAGTGTTTAGCAGAATACTTACAGCTTTCTATAAACAATTCTCCACAATAAATGGGTTCTTGCACAGAGCGAACAAAGGTGTAACATAAAGTACTAACTACGTTTTCGCCGTTGTGTTGGGTGTTTCGCCAATTACAAACAAGATAACTAGGGTGGACTGTGACAAGTGGTTAGCTGTGACAAGATATGCAGGCACTCAGAACAAGTCCCTTGCTGCTTGCTAGGTGGTGATACAAGAAATTGGCTGTGTCCCATTGCTTTTGATGGTAGGTCACAGTTAGACCAGTGGTCTGGTGTTTTGCTCTTGCGCTTAGTAAATACCTTACACAGAACTAGGCACTCATTTACGCTCTACTTCTTCAAAGGACCCGTCTCTTCCCTGGGAACATAGACTTCTTTGCTTCAGTACCTGGCGTTGCTGACGTGCACGTGCAGGCCAGGCGGTGTGCTTGCAGGCAGACCTGAAAGGAAGGGCTCCCTGAAACGCACACAGGGGTCTGGGTGAAAGTGGACCCCTGTAAACCTTTTGGAGGTGCCCTTTGTAGAAGAGAAGGAGGTTTAAGGATTTGAACTGGTAGTTTGTGGCAGGATAGGTACAGTGTAAAGTAGACCAGCCTGTTCAGTGATTGTGGGCCTCTCTTGCTTCATGTGTAGGAACAAAATAAACAACGTATGGCAGGTTTGCAGCTCGTGGTTAAGTGACTTAAGGGAATATTGTTGGTTGGTGCCACCGCACATTTCAGTTAAGATGTATGTGAGATCAGCCTTCCTACAGCCTAAGAGCCATCGTCTGTGCCCTTCCAAACAATCTCAAGGGTGGCCTGCATCATGGAGATGGCAGGCACTGGCACTGGACAAGTGGGGGAATGATGGAGTTCAGAATCTGAGTTTCAGTCCATTGATTTCTGGGTCCTTTCCTCAAACAGGCGTCTTCATGCTTTAGGAAGTCTTTTGTTCCGTCGTGAATACTACTGGACTTGTTTGTGGAAGCGTGGTTGTCTTGAAAAGAATGTTTTTGAAATAAATCACATCTTCTAGATTTGCCTGGATCCTAACAGGCAGTTCTTTCCCTTTCCATAAACCAAGGGAATTGTGACTTGATTAGGAGATATTGATCTTAATTGAGTACCTGATCTTTCAGAAAACAGATGACTTGGCAGCTGGGGTGCTGTCTCCAGCTCTCAGAGAAATAAGCCAGAAAAGATCTAGAGCTTATGTAAACTTGAATAACTTTTTATTTCAGTATGTGGGTGTTTAGTGAGTCCCATACACTTAGTTATAAAATTGGTCATCAAAGAGGAAAATAACAAACTAAAACTTCACGTGGTAGCCGACATTTAAAAAGGTCGAATATGTTCAAGTATTAGATCCATGTCCTAAGGAAGGTTTTCATTTTAACATATTCAGGTGTGGTTTCTCCTTGGACTCACATCCCAGTTAGTGGCTTTGTCAATGTAATGATCTTTGTGATCATTACATTGTAAGCTCCTTAGGCTTCCCTCCCCTGGATGGAAAAGGAGGAGGGAGGGTAGAAGAGGTCACTGCTACCTTTCTGGATAGAAACAGCTGCTTTGGGAGGGGAGGGGAATTCTGTTTGATATGTGAGCAGACTTTTCTGACTGGGATGTTTTCCTGGTATGTCCTTCAACCAAGAGCTTCCTAGGAATTTTTTTCTCTAGGACCCTGGCATCCTAACGGGGTCTCATATGAATCTCTCTCTACCCCTCCTCACTCTTCTCTCTGTCCTCCTCTCTCCTCCACCCTCCCCTTCCCCAACCAGGCCAGCTGAGCTGCATTTCCTTCCCACCTAAGGAAGAGAAGTACCTCCAGCAGATTGTGGACTGCCTCCCCTGCATCTTGATCCTCGGCCAGGATTGTAATGTCAAGTGCCAGCTACTGAACCTGCTGCTGGGGGTGCAGGTGCTTCCTACCAGCAAGCTGGGCAGTGAGGAGAGCTGTAAGCTTCGGCGCCTCCGCTTCACCTATGGGACTCAGACTCGGGTCAGCCACACTCCGGTTGCTCACCAGGGCGCCTGGGAGACCATCCCTGAGGAGGACCTGGAGGTCCAAGAGGACAGTGAGGATGCTGCCCATGTGTTAGCCGAACTGGAGGTGACGATGCAGCATGCTCTCTTACAGGTACCGGTCTCATACTTACACAATTGTATACACATATACCAGCTTTTCTTGTATTTGAACTTTCTCAGAGGCAGTATATACCCTCGGCTCTGAGCATCAGCTGATGGAGTTAGAGGAACATAGTCTAGGAAGTTGAAAGCAGACAAGGGTTGTAGCAGTGCCCATCCCTGCCTCTGCTGCCCTGCTGCAAGGCCCTGAGCAATTGGCTTGTCTCCTTGCTTCCTGTCTCCCTTTCTAAAATAGAAGGAATGTGCCCTGGCTGGTTTGGCTCAGTGGATAGAGCATCGGCCTGCAGACTGAAGGGTCGGGGTTTGATTCCAGTCAAGGGCACATGCTTGGGTTGTAGGCTCAATCCCCAGTGTGGGGTGTGCAGGAGGCAGCCGATCAATGATTCTCTCCCATCATTGATGTTTCCATCTCTCTTTCCCTCTCCCTTCCTCTCTGAAATCAATAAAAACATATTTAAATAAAATAAAATAGAAGGAATGTGATACTTGCAATCTCGCCATGCTTTTACAGAATGATTATGTTCAAGGGTAGAAATCCTTTTTTCTTTCTTAGCAGGAAGGTGTTCTAGGACTATCTCTAGCCATCCCTTTCTAAAAGGAACAATAAGATGATGGATAATTAATGTTGTTTTTTAAAATATATGTACCTTTTAATTGATTTTGAGAGAGAGAGAGACAGAGAGAGAGAAAGGGAGGAGAGAGAAACATTGATGTGAGAGTGAACCATTGATTGGCTGCCTCCTGCACACCCCCCACCGGGGAATAAGCCGGCAACTCGAGCATGTGCCCTGACTGGCAATCTTTTGGTGCCTGGGACGACATCCATCTAACTGAGCCACACTGGCTAGGGCATGTGCTTATTAGAGTTGAGACAAGTGAAGAATTTTGTATTTCCTTAGGCTTAGCCATTACTTGCTAAGTGGGACAGATCATGTTTCCTACTTAAAAAAAAAAAATGTTTTATTGATTTTTACAGAGGGAGAGGGGGAGAGAGATAGAAACATCAATGATGAGAGAAAAACATCACTGATCAGTTGCTTCCTGCGCATTCTCCACTGGGGATCGAGCCCGCAACCCAGGCTTGTCCCTGGCTGGGAATCGAACCAGTGACCTCTTGGTTCATGGGTAGATGCTCAACCTTTGAGCACCACTGGCCAGGCATGTTTCCTACTTTCTAAGGAATTTTGGGAATGTGAAGACAGGCCTGGCTCCGTATTATGAGATCTGGAGAATATCATTTGCTTCTGTTTTCAAGTAAACGCGCAGAGAGGGCACAGGTCTCGGCATATCCTAAGAGATCATATTGCCTGTCTGGCGTTGCTGTCTCCACTTAGGGAGGACTTGTCTCTCGTGCTAGGCATCCTTTCCTGCTGTATAGCTGGGATTGGGCTATTTGAGTAGACTGAATGGGGATGGGCAAAGCGTGTGACTATGCCAGGGGTCAGGGATGGGTAGGAATACAAGAATGCAGACACTCTCAGCACAGAGAGTCCATTGCCTTGGTTAGCTGTGCTAGGAAGGACGGGCTAGCTTGACAGGACTAGGAGAGTGGTTTCTTTTTTCTAATATATTTTTATTGATTTCAGAGATGAAGGGAGAGAGAGATAGAAACATCAATGATGAGCATCATTGCCGCCTCCTGCACACACAATACAGGGGATGGAGCTTCAACCTGGGCATATGCCCTTGACCAGAAGCAAACCTGGGGCCCTTCAGTCTGCAGGCCAAAGTTCTAAACACTGAGCCAAACCAGCTAGGGCGGTTTCTTTTTTCTTATAACGTCTTCACCTACTCTTGTTCTAAAAGGCTTGATCTCCCAGTCAATGACTGAGTCCTTTGGTTGTAGCCATGGTCTGTGACATTCTAGAAATAGAAACTCATTTCCTTCCAGAGTCCAAGTTTGTTTTATCTTGATAAAAGC
>PVJC01040002.1:0-16058 GCA_004026665.1 Murina feae | reverse complement strand
AGAAGAGAGCCCTTTGGACCCTCAAATGCCAATGGGCAGGAAGAAGGCTAAGAAAATTACTCAGCTGCAAACACTGGCCATTTATTATGGAAATACCAGGGTGACTCAGAAGAAACAACCAAAACCCCAGGGGCAGTAGAACTGATTACTAATCAAGGAATGGGCCACATGTGCCCCAGTGGATTTCAGAATTGCTATGGACCAGTGACTGCTATGTGCCTTCTACATCTCCCCCTTTAGTGGGAGTGTCTATGGGGTTATTCTGTGCCTGTCCCACCATTGTTTCTTGGGTATGTGGGGAGGACAAGGAACTTGTTTCTTCAACTCACAGATCTTCCTACTGAGAGGAGTGGTTCTCAAGGAGTTATACCTAGGGAACTCCGCTTAAAGAGACATATCCCTACCTGCATCCAATAGTCTTATGGAATACAATGGAAGTGACATGACGTGACCCCTGAAGATAGGTCGTAAAGGGCAAAACAGTCCTAACTGGTTTGACTCAATGGATAGAGCGATGGCCTGCAGACTGAATGGTCCCAGGTTCAATTCTGGCCAAGGGCATATGCCTGGGTTGTGGGCTTGATCCCCAGTAGGGAGCATGCAGGAGGCAGCCTCTCAAAGATTCTCTCATCATTGATGTTTCTATCTCTCTCTCTCCCTCTCTCTTCCTCTCTAAAATCAATAAAATAGATTTTTTTAAAAAAGACAACACAGCCTCTTAGAACTCAGCCACCATGCTGTGAGGAAGCCCTACCCAGATGGAGAGGCCACATGTATACTGACTCCCAGCCCCAGAAGAGGTCATAGCACCAGCATGCAAGAGAAGCCTTCCAAAGGACACCAGCCACCATCTAAGTGTGACCCAGGAGACCCCCGGGTGGGGACTGCCACGCTGAGCCCAGTCACCCCTAGAACCACAAGAGTTCATAACAATGATAAGTGATTATTGCTGTTTGACCCTTCCCTACATTTGGAACAGTTTGCAATGCAGCAAAAACAGCCGATGCAGGAGGTGAATAAGAGAATGAGAGCAAAGAAGGGAGGAGGCAAAAAGGGGGATGGGGAGGGGAAAGGACCTACAAGGGCCACAAGACAGGACTTCATATGTCTTGTTCACTGCAGAGGCCTGGCACATAGTAGGTGCTCAATTAATACTTGTTGACTAATGAAACATGAAGGAAGGGGAAAGGAGCAACGGTAATTCTGAGTGCACTGAGTTTCCTAATGCACATTTGAAGGCAAACTTCAGGATGGACCCAGGAGAGACTGCAAATGCCCAGACAGAACCTTTGGCTGCCCCAGATCCTCTGTGTGAAGGTTGAAGAAGAGAGAAATTGAACCAGTGGATGTGGCCTGGTCCTCGGGGGCAGTTTGCTTTTGAGCAACCAGTGTCAGGACACCCAGGAGGGCGCTGGCAGGAAGGGGCCAGCGTGAAGGCTGGGAGAGGCCTTGCAGAGGAGCCAGGCTCTGTAAGTTGGACATGCCTTGTCTGCGGCTACAGTGCCGTCCAGCTTTCAGAGGCTGTCCAGTCACTGCCCAAGGTCCCCAGCTCCCCACCCCCTGTCACCCCCAGGTTGCCTGAACTTGCTTTCTGTCTTCCCAGCCAACCCTTCCTTCCCAGCCCCCCAGCCTCTAGGTTGGTTTCCTAGTCCACATTCTATTTTCAATGTTCTGCTTTTCATTCTTCTGCCCCTTCAGCCTATTCTCCCCCTTTCACCAGCTTTCTTCCAGGACTCTTGTTTGTTCTCCAATCCCGTCCACTTAACTGCTCTTTCTGAGGCTCCCACTTGCTCCTCTGAGAATTTTAGTTCCTTCCACCATGTCATCTCCCCTGAATCTCTTCTGCTAATTTTTCTCCTCACCCCTGTTTTGGTCTCCCTGTTTCCTGGCCCCTTCCTCCCTCACCCTCCTCATCTCATCCACCACCCCTTAAACCTGCATCTGCCTCGCTCTCTCCACCTCGCCACCTCCTCCCTGCCTTTTCTCTTCCTCAAACTGGGTTGTGAAAGGCGCCTTGGAGCAGGACACGCTGTAAAGCCGCGGTCCCGGAGGGCCAGATTGTGATCACTTTATTTTTACAACGTCCTTGGATGGAGGGAGGTGTCCGTGCAGGGTGGGGTTGCGTGCTGGGTAGGAGGGACCATGGCGACGAATAGCACTTTCGACTAATATAGGTCAGTTTCTGAGCAGCATCCCAGGGGTCCCCATGAGAGGAGAACCTCATTGGGGCTGGCTCTGTGGAGGTGGCCACAGTGCCATCTGGGGGAAGCTTCGAGGAGGGGACCTGGGGGGAGGAGCTGGGCGGGCTGCTGTTCGGGAACCAGAGGACCCTGAGAAGAGCAGCTCCTGTGCTCCTCCTCGGGGCCTGTGAGCAGGTGTGGGCACATCTTCAGAGCGCACAGAACCCACACTGGGCCCAGTTCTGCTGCTGTGTTCCCAGGCCAACTGCTTAACTTCTCTGGTCCTCAGCATCCTTATCTCCGACATGAGAAACATTACCCCTGGAGAAAGCAAGGACATTAGTAACATGGGGAGGAAAAGGCATGTTTCAAGTACCTTCACGATGCCAGCACTTTCATACCTTATCGCAGCTAAGCTTCCAACCTGCAGGGAAGCCCCACCTTACAAATGAAGAAACTGAGGCCTAGATGTCATGAGGGCTCAATGAGATCAGAGATGTGAAAAGGGCTCTGCAGCCACAGACTCCTCCGGGGCTGAAACAAGCTGTTTCTGGCATCAGGGAGCAGCAGCGACCATCATTCCTTCAAAAGTCGAGTGACCTTTCTGTGTCAGGCTCCATGCTGGCGGTGGGGACATGATGGTGGGCAGAGCAGACAAGGTGTTCGTCCTCACATTCTAAGAGGGAGACAGACGCCAAAACAAGACAAAACCAAACCTCACACCCACAACTAAGAATACAGTGACAGTTGGTGCAGGATGAGGGACATGACCACAAGAGAGAACCCAGAGAGGACCCAGAGGAGGCAAGAGGGAACACCCCTGAGAAAGTGAAGTTTCTGTTGCGATCTGTGGGAGGAGCATGTGTGGTCCAGGTGAGGAGCGTGAGAAAAGCATATTTCAGGTAGCAGCGTGGCTTGTGCAAAGGTCCTGGGGCAGGAAAGAGCATAGTGTAATGAAGGACCTGTCCTGGTAGGTGGCCAGAGGGCTAAAGAGAGAGAGCTAAAGGTAGGGGCGGGGGCAAGAGCTGGTTCTGGGGAAGACAGGAGGCAAGAACCAGGAATGTATGTGAACCCATTTAAAGGTTTTAAGCAAGAAGTGACATGAACTGAGTTCTGTTTCCCCCCCCCCCAAAAAATACATCTGGCTACTGTGCAGAGAAGAGGCTGCAGAGGAAGGAGCAGGAGTAAACATGAGAAGACCCTGAAGAAACATCTAAGCAAGAGATGACAGCAGCTTAACCAAAGGAGATACTCAGACCTTTACAGTTTATAAAGCGCTCTCTCTCGCTCTCTCTCTCTCCCTTGGGAGATCGTGATTGTGCCCATTTGACAGATGAGAAAATGGAGTCTTTAAGAGGTGAAAGTGGCTTGTACAACACAACTCATCTCTAAGTGTTAGCCTCTGAACTTTGAGCCCAGTCCATGCCTCTTTCCTTTCTGTCTTATGGTCCTAGGACAGTTAATGATATGGCTCAACTAAGAGTTCAAAAATAAGCTGTTGGCCTTTGAAATGAGGAACTTTGTGCATCCTCCTTGTCATTGTCCTTTTACTGCATTTTTCAAATGTTAAGCTTCCTAACTCTTGGTTTCTTAATCTGTGAAATCAGGACAATGACCAGCATTCCTGCCAGGGCTATTGGGTGAATTAAATGATCATGAATGAGCCTGGCCGGTGTGACTCAGTGGTTGAAGATCGACCTATAAACCAGGAGGTCACAGTTCGATTCCCAGTCAGTGCATATGCCCGAGTTGCAAACTCGATCCCCAGTAGGGGGTGTACAGGAGGCAGCTGATCAATGATTCTCTGTCATCATTGATGTTTCTATCTCTCTCTCCCTCTCCCTTCCACTCTGAAATCAATAAATTAAAAAAAAAAAAGATAAAAATGATTGTGAATGTAAAGCACCGAGAAGAATGTCTGACACACAGTAGGTGCTTAATCAATGTGAGCTCTCCTTTCCTTGAAGAGGTGAGAGGGTTCAGCCTATCCACCTTCAAGAGCTGGTGACTTATGCCCACTGTCATGCCACTGACCATGGGTGATGGGTTTGACAATCAGCCCTGCCCCCCACCCAGTACAGGCTCTGAGCTGCTCACCTCTCTGGGTGAGTCCCCACACTCTGGCCACAGGTTTCCAGAGGAGGAGCCCATCACACAGCTGTCCTCTGGCCAGGATGTCCCTGCACAGTCCCCAGCAAGCAAGCCCATCTCCTTCCAACCACATGCCCAACTCCTGGGTCCAGCTGATTGACAAATCTCTCCGGGTCCAAGAAGTGAGAATGAGGGGTGGGAAGCCTCATTCCCTGTCCAAGGACTTGCGTATCAGCATCACGATGGATTCGGGTGGGTGACACCTTCCTCTCAGAGAGACATAAAAAAGGACGCTCAGAGAGGCAGTGTGACTGCCCCCCAGTGGCAGGGACAGTAAGTGGACAGGCTGGGTAGGGGGACTCTGAGCCACCTGACTTGCCCTGTGTTCAAAAAGGGAAGAGGGATCGAAGCACATTAGGTCTGAAGTGTCCACTGTACTTGGTGGCACAGAGGCAGCTGCTGTCTTACGAGCAGGCCCGTGGTGGTATGAGGAGGTGGGTGTGAGCGCAGGCAGTCCTGCAGGCCGGGCGTAGCAGTGCAAGAGCCGCAGAGGGACCCGGAGCTGCGGAGCTGCGGGAGGGTTTGCGCTGCCTTTATTAAGACAACAAACAGGGGGGTGTTTATACACCAGTAAGGAAGAGCCAGTAGTAGAAGGAGAGGGAGACAGTCAAGACACAGGCTTTGCTTCTGCCATATCTGTACCTTTCATCTCAGGCTGCCCCAAATCCTTTTTGAAAATAGAGTATAAATAAATGATCAAATAATAAGACATTGTTTGTTCCCTGCCAGCGGCGACCTTGAAGGGTCTTTAGAACAGTCTTTGTTCTCTCCTGGCTTATTTCAGATTTGCTCTATCGTCAGCAGCAAACAAACACTGACTGAGCAACTGCCATGTGCCAGGCGCCGGGCCGGCTCGGGACACAGAGCCAGAGCCCAGCCTCCACCCTCAAGGAGCTCACAGTCTGACGGTGCAATGGACATGGAGATGAGACCCACGGAGACAACGGGGCCCATGCAGAGAGATGCGCACAAGCACAGTGGTCACCCCAAGGAAGACAGGAAGGAGTCTTCCAGGACTGAGGCGGGTGAGAGTATCATGGAGGACCTCAGGGGAGAGGCAACACCTAATCAGGGCTCAGAAGGACACCCAGGGGCCCACCAGGCAGAAATATGCACAGCACATGCAAAGGCCCTGAGGCATGACAGAGCCGGAGCCTGCAAAGGGCTTTGAGAGTGGTGGAGCCTAAAGGAAAGAACAGGAATAGAATGAGATGAGCCTGGAAGTGGGAGCGGGGGTCAGGTCAGCAGCGTGGATCACCTGGCGATTTTAACAATATCTTGTGCAGTACAGTGAACTGATGCTCCCCCGCCTGAGGTTTCAGGGGAAAATTTGAGGATTAGAGAAAAGCTATTAGGGATTCATTCATAGTGTCCACCGAGGGCTAAGCAGGATTCCAGAGCTTACCGCATGTGGGTAAGCAAAACAGGAAAGAGCTTCACCCCTGAGGAGCCGACATGCTTGTGCCAGGAATCAGACAACAAAGGGCAATTCTAATTCTCTTGAAGTAATTTGTATAAGATGTCAGAAGCAAAGAAAAAGTGGGGTAAGATGGGTTGGAGTTTGAGGTGTGGGGTGTGGGTGATACAATCTTAGTGTGCTCAGGGAGGAAGCAGTAGAACTCAAAGGCGATAATGGAATGAGCTATGTGTACATCGGGCAAGAGGGAGCAGCCAGAGCAAAGGCCCTGAGGCAGAAGTGTGCCGGTGTGCCAGAGAACAGAAAGGTGACTAGTGAGGCTGAGCAGAGTGTCAGGGGAGAACTGTGAGATATGAGGCCAAGTCTGGAGAACCCTGGAGAGACCCCCTCAGACCCTTTGACTTTTATGGGACTGAAGTGGAGAGTCACCACCCCAGCTCAGGCAGGGAGGTGGCATTGTCTGATTTATGTCTTAAGAAGATCATCCCAGCCATTTTCTGGAAACGGATGGAGAAGGAGACCCATTAGAAGCTAATAGGATCATCCAAGTAGGAGAGAATGGTGGTTCAAATAAGGATGAAAGCAGGGAGAAGCAATCGATTTGGAACATAGAATTTCCTGATGGATTGGCTGGGGTGTGAGATGGAGAGAGGAGCCCAAGATGACTCTGGAGCTTTGGGGCTGGGCGTCGGAAGGCTGAAGTTGCTGGTCATCACGGGAAGGACACTACAAGAAAAGCAGGGCTAGTGGAAGAGACCAAGGGTTTATATTTATTTACTGGAGGCCCAGTGTATGATATTCGTGCACTAGGCAGCAGGGGGGTGTCCCTCAGCCCAACCTGCACCCTTTCTCAGTCCAGGAGCCCTTGGGGGATGTCAAACTGCTGGCTTAGGCCTGCTTTGTTGGGAGTGGGACTAAGCCAGCAGTTGGACATCCTTAGCACTACCACAGAGGCAGAAGAGGCTCCCACCACTATCACTGCACTCAACAGCCATCACCCCGGCTTCTGGTTGAGCAGCACTCCCCCTGTGGGAGCACACTGACCACCAGGGGGCAGCTCCTGCATTAAGCATCTTCCCCCTGGTGGTCAATGCATGTCACAGCAATCATTCTGCCATTCTGTCAATTGCATATTACCCTTTTATTATATAGGATAGGATTTTGTTAATCCTCACCCAAGAATATTTTTCCATTGATTTTCAGAGAGAGTAGAAGGGAGGGGGAGAGAGAAAGAGAGACAGACACTGATGTGAGAGAGACACATGGATTTTTTGCCTTCCACACGCATCCTAACTAGGGCCAAGGATCAAGCCCGTAACTGAGGGTAGTGCCCTTGACCAGAATCGAATCCAGGACCCTATAGTCCATGGGGCAATGCTCTATCCACTGAGCCAAACCAGCTAAGGCGAGACTAAGGGTTTAAATGTACGGAGTAGGAAGTGACTATCTGACGCTCACGTGGAGATGAGAAGGCTGGTGTAGGTATGAGTCTGGAGCGCAGGAGAGGGCTCGGACTGGGGGCAAAATCTGGGGTCATCCATGCGCAGAGGGCATTTGTGAGGAGAACACTTTGGCCCCAAGGACCCAGGTGCAGCCCAGGAAGGAGGAGAAGTTCCTGTTAAGGTCACAGACCCAGGGTTATTTGTACAGGAGCGGGATGAAACCCATGCTGGTAAGAAGAGTGTGTGTGCTGTTTTATGAACCTAATGCTGTCTCTGGGAGACTCCAGTACTTCCGTCTTTGTCTTGAAGTGAATCAGGAGCAACCAGTGACTGCCCTGCTGAAGGGCGAACACCGAGTGGAACCCAAGCACCTTCCACATTTCCCCAGCGATAGCCCTCAGCCTCAGTTTACTCATCCATAATCTGGGCCCAAGCTTCCCCATAAGAGTTCTGGGAGGAGTAACTGTGATGTATATTTGGCAAGTGCCACCAAGCTTGAAGATCGCAACACACATGGAGAAAGGGACAGAGGAGACCCCAGGCCCAAGAGGAGGGTGCCCAGGGCTTGGTGTGACAAGGGCCGGTGGGTTTCCAAAGCTTGAGCAGACATGAAAGGAGGTGGAGAGGACTTAGGTCAACACCCTGGCCCACTCCCAGGGTGGCCAGAGGGCCCTGGCAGTCAGAGATGCAAGGTAGACCCCCAGCTGCCCATGAGAACTGAGAAGAGAAGGGGACGTCTGAGCCTGCGCCACATCTGATCAACACCTGCTCCCTAAAGAACCTGACCCTAACCCTATCCTAAGCCTCACAGATACTGTGTATTGAACAGCCATACGGGGCGGGGGCTGCCAGCAAGCAGGACAGCAGGGCTGAGTCTACGGGTGGCACAGCCCACTCTTCAGTGGCAGGCACACCAGGAGGCACCTTTTTTACTGGGCCCAAGAGGATTCACACACACACAAGCACATGTACATGTGCTCATGCATGCACATACACATGAACACACACGTGTGTGGGCAGGAATGCACACATGCACACATGCAACCCTGGAGGGATGCTCCAAGTTTCACACGAGATTGGCATTTTAAAATGAACAGGATTGAGTCTTAATAACCAAAATGAAGTTGTTCTTTTTAATAACTGAAAGTGGCTGGGAAATTGTGGAATCGGCCTGCCGTGTTCTTCAGCTGCCCAGCAAGAAGGATGGGACTCAATAGAGCACAGTGGGAGCAGTTATTAGAACAAATAAAACATAATATCACCTTTTCCTGTTTCCCTGCAAGCTGAGGCTGCTAACCCAAACCTGCTTCATTAATTACTATTATCGCCCCATTTCAGGCTGGGAAGCTTTCTCACCATCCTCCCCCCCCCCCCCACACTCTGAGGAAGCCTCTATTAATTTGGGAAACTGATATGCGAACCAGAAAATTGGTGAGTGGAAGTCTTTCTCACAGCAGCCCAGTTGCTTTCCTATCACAGAACATGTCTGCAAAGACATTCCGCAGTTAGAAGGGTTGAAGGCACCTCTATACCTGGTCACAGTACAGTAACACTCTCCTCACACTATGCTGCTTCTCCTCCCCTATTCTCAGGAGTTTAAATTAAGACGGAGCAGGGATCTGGAAGCAACAGATCCAAACTGAAGGCCCAGTCCTTCCATCTACTAGCTGTGTGACGTGGGACAAATCACTGCCCCTCTCTGATCCCTGAGTCCTCGCCGGCACTGGGATCAAAGCGCCCTGCTCACTGAGTCTATATGAAGAACAGGTGAGAGGGTGTATGGGAAAGCCCCCGTGAATAGTAACCCACAGACACATGAGTTGTCACCTTCAGAAACATTTCTATGACATCAGCTACTTACCACCAGAAACCAGATCTGATGCTGTAGAGACCGACTCGTTCATTCATTCAGAAACAATGGAGACAGCTGGGAGAGTTTATCCCCATCTTCTAAAGAAACAGGAAGTTCTCTCCACTTTACCCTGATAAAAAAAAGCTGCCGGTGTTTTTATTCTGTGAGCCCCTATCCTGTGCCCAGCTCCTTCAAGTTGTTTACACGCCCTTCTCAGGGGGGCCCTGTGATGACAAGTACTGCCACCCCCACTTCAAGAGAAGGCTCACCAGGGTTGCTTCCACGGCAGGGCTGGGATGTGGGCCCAGATCTGTGCTCCAGGCTCGGGAGCGCTCTCTCCCCTCCTATCTGCTCCCCATTCGAACCTGCTAACCCAGGTTCCCTGGTGTGACGGTCCTCTCTCTGGGGGGGACTCTGCTCCAAGGACCAAGGACGTGCCACTCAGGCAGTTCCTCCGATTACGATTACCGCAGGATGAGTCTTCCCCATTCACTGAGCCTCGGACCGTGAATCAAAGCCTGTCTTTTTTTCTCCCTCCGCTACCAGCCCTTGAGTTTCCAATTTCGCCATTAGCTCATTGAACGGTGGCAGCGTTCCCAAGCCTCATTCAGGAGGACTCTGCCTTCTGCAGGAAGCAGAGAGCAGGAGGCAGAGTCAAGGGAACCAGGAGGGGGTACCGAGCCTATTCGGACCCCCCCTCTCCCTCTGGGGTCACCCCAGAGGCTAGGACCCAAGTATGACTCGCTCAGCCTCCGTATCCTCCCCTGTGAGTTGAGGGTCAGCCTCTCTAACCCCCAGCAGATGCTTCCTGACGTATGAGTCCTAAGGTTCTAGGGTACGTCAGGGGTAGTTCTGTGCACGGAGAATGAAGAGCTTTGTAAGTTGTGGGACGCTGCCCCCATGCCAGCTGCCAGTGCTTCTGCACACACCAGGGAGCCACAGGGCTGTGCCTTTCATGGTGGCCAGAGAATGCCCGAGCGTGCACAGCCCCAGGCCTGCGGCAACACAAATGTTCTCTCTTTCAGGTCAAAGACACCAGGGGGCATCTTGGGGGTCCCCTGGATCCCAATTTTAAGGGTGGTTATTAAATGAGGTGATAATGATGATGGTGATTACCCTCTACCTGCTCTAGCTCCTCTAGATGCTGCTCTAAGGGAGAGTTCAGTGGCCCCTCCCTGTGACAGATGAGCAAACTGAGACTCAGTAAGTGAGGACCCCCTTGTGGATGCTCTCTGACGTGGGGACTGTTCAACCCAGAGAAATTTGACTCATGAAAGGTCACTGCCTTCCCCCACCCGTCGCACACAGTTTTCTGTCTATACTGGCTTTCAGGGATCACTAACTAAAAAATGAAATGCAATGCAACGAAAAATGAGCAATTTTCTGCATGAGTAGGAGTCCCAATCTCTATAGAATCTCAGACCCAGGCACCGCTGGAGGATGCCATCCGATGTCTGGTGTGACAGCTAGGAAGCCATCTTTGTTCCTGGGGTCAATGTCTGAGAGATGAGGAAACAGAAACCCAGAGGGGCCCAGCCTGCCAGGTTACTCTCCTATTAAAAGGCACCATGATTTTCATTTCCAGGGATCTAACCTACGGCAAAACCTGAAGACCATTTTATGTACCAAGCTGTTCAGCTCAGCATTATTTATAATCGTGGAAAAGGGAAACATCCTAATGGCAACAATAGAAAAATTAATCACATTTCCCCCAACTACCTGCTTCCTGGATTTGAGGCCCATTAAACTGCTCTCTGCTTTTGGAAGACTCACTGCCATTTTAAGCCTCCAAGCCTTTGTACATGCTGTTCCCTCTGCCTAAAATTCCTTTCCTTCCCTTGTCTGTATACAAGCTCCTACTGTGCCCCAAATTACCGAGAAGGATGAACAGTTTATCTTTAAATGCCCAGCTCCTAGCTCAGGCCTGGGATAGCAAATGGCTTGCTCAGTAATCTACTGAACGAAGGAAGGGCCCGCCTAGCGAAGCAAAGGCAAACACATTGGTCTCTTGACCCTCTCTCTCTCTATGGCTATTTATTTCTTCTGGCTTTTTTCCACCTAACACCTAAAGCAAACAGACAAATTCTGATGTCTGAATTGTATGGTTTGGCATAAGCTTTCACCCAGTCTTTGGCCAACCTACCAAGCTAGTAGAGTAGCTTCCCCCAGCATCCCCTCCTTGCCCCTGTAGCCTGTGAAAGCCATAGCCCACCTTGTCCAGTCCATAGGAGGTGTAGTAGACAGAGAATCAACCCAACACCCAAAATCTCAAGGTTACTCAACTTCCTTAATCATGTCCTTCAAGCATCATAAAGGGACACATAATCCGAATCAGTATTTCTTAAAAGTCCACCTTTCCGTTCCCACCGCCTTTCTCATCCTCCTTGAAGTTCCCCCACCATGCTTTCCTTCAACGCCCTAAAAAAAATCCCTCCCGGGCCCCAAATGGAGGCTTCCTGGCCATTTCCCTCTCCTTCTTTCTTCTCAATTCTGTATCCCAAAGCTGCTCGCCCTCCAGGAAAAAAAAACAAAAAAAAAAACAAAACAAAAACTAATCAAGTATCAGCTGGCAGTCTGAAAGGAGAAACCAGGAACTCTCATTTATTAATAAATTTGTCATTTTTAATGGCTTCCTCTTACCTAAAGAAAAAATGTTATTTTATAGCTTCTCCTTTTAGTCCATTCAGTGTTCCATCTTCACCCTTTTCTCTTCCAGCTCGCAACTGCGGGGGTGACTCTACCGTAAAGTGAACCAAGCAACTGTCTGTGCCTCAACTTTGTCCGTCTGTGATTGACATTCTCCAGGCTCAAGCCAGAATGGCAGAAGGGCCTAGTGACCTCTATGTACACATTCCCATTTTACCCAAATCAGTGTGGCTCATGTGCAGGCTACGCTACAATGAACATGCGCTGCCAGCCTTTTTTTCCCCCAAGGAAAACATTGTGCTTGAGCACATTTTAGCTACTGAACCCATTGAACTTGACATTGTCAGAGACTGGCTTAGAGCAAATATGAACTAGCATGGACCGTGTAAAATATTAAGCACACACAACAAGAGTCTGATACAAGCCATTACCACCACCTGCGCCCTAGAGAATCTGTCCTGTGGATGCTCCTCTGATGTTGGGCCTGTTCAGCCCAGAGAAATTCAACACGTGGAAGGTCATCAACTCCTGGTCCCCTGCCCATCGCACACAGTTTCCTGTCTACATTGGCTTTCGGAACTCACTAACCACTGGCTTCCGGGGCTTCCGGTTGATTTGGCATTTTATGAGCGGCATAGATCAATTGGAAAAGTGAATTATCCCTGGTTAGTGACCAATAATAAGATAATAACATTATAACCACCCAGAAGAAAAGTGTGGAGGAGCTGGAGAAAATGTGACAAGAGCAGAAAAATTGAATTAAGTTATAAAAAAAAATAAATCAAAAGTGGGTGACTTTGCATGAAGGCAAAGAGCAGTTCATTTGGCTTCAGAATTAAATTATTCCTCTGTTATAAATGAATTTCACACTACAGAATGTAGGAGATGTACTTAAATGGTCATTGGGCTAATACATCCAATAAATGGTTATGATCTCACTGCACTATCTTAGTTCCTTTCTGTGAACCTATCAATGCCTGACCACCTGCAGGAAGGTCCAATCCCATGGCTTTGCTTTGCTGCCCGCGTCCTGCTCGGCTGTGTTTGGCCCCACAGACCTTCCTGTTTTTAGCTGAGAAGCTGTGCATTTGCCAGTCCCTCTGCTTAGACAGCTGTCCCAGATCTCCACGCAGCCTCTGCACCTGCATTCAGGTCTCGGCTCCCCCAGCTTCTCTGGACCCCTTGCTGAAGGAGTACCCCACCATCAATCCATCCTCCCCTCTACCAGTCTTCTCTCTCTGCTCCACAGTCCTACTTTTGTTTTATCTTTCTTGGTCCTTCCTGCTATATGAAATTATATATGTACTGGAGGTCTGGTGCATGAAATTCATGCATAGGGGTGGGGAGATCCCTCAGCCTGGCCTACACCTTCTCGCAATCCAGGACTGCTGGCTCCTAACCATTCGCCTGCCTGCCTGATTGCCCCTAACCACTCTGCTTGCCTGACTCATTGCCCCTAACCCCTCTGCCTGCCTGCCTGCCTGATTACCCCTAACCACTCGCCTCCCTGCCTGTTCGCCCCTAACTACTTGCCTGCCTGCCTGATTGTCCCTAACCACCTTGGCCCCCATTATGGTGGCTTTGTCCAGAAGGACATCCAGAATGACATCTGGAAGGTTGTTCGGCTGTCCGGTCTAATTAGCACATTACAATTTTATTTATTTATTTATTTATTTTTACTTTTTTTATTTTTTAATATATTTTATTGATTTTTTACAGAGAGGAAAGGAGAGGGATAGAGAGTCAGAAACATCGATCTAGAAACATCAATCAGCTGTCTAGAAACATCAATCAGCTGTCTCTCTAGAAACATCAATCAGCTGTCTCCTGCACACTCCCCACTTGGGGATGTGCCTGCAACCAAGGTACATGCCCTTGACCGGAATCGAACCTGGGACCTTTCAGTCCGCAGGCCGACGCTCTATCCACTGAGCCAAACCGGTCAGGGCTACACTTTTATTATTATAGATATTCACTGATAGATTCATTGCCATGAATAGATGTAGAAGATGTAAAAGTGGTACACAGTGTATACGAGCTAGGTCCTGGGATCCTGGGCAAGGTACCAAATCTTGTGGGGCCTCAATTTTCTCACCTGGAATGATAATGCCACCTCATAGGGATTACTATGAACTGAATTGGGGGCCCCCAACCCCCGACACACACACTTCAAGTGTTGAAATCCCAACCCCCCACCCCCCCCCCCCCGTGGTTGTATTTGGAGGCGGGGCCTTTGGAAATAACACTCATGATGGAATTGGTTCCCATATAGGAAGAGAGCTTACGCTCTCTCTGTCTCCCCCAAGGGAGGACACAGAGAGAAGGTGGCCACCTGCAAGACAGAAAGAGGGTCCTCACTAGGAACAAGATCTGAACTTTCCAGGCTCCTGAACTATAAGAAATAGAAATAAAAAAGCCACCCAGGCTATGATATTTTGGTATAGCTGAGTAAGACAGGGCTATTGTGGGGATTTGATGAATTAATGGATGTAAGGCAAATAGACTAATGCCTGAAACATAATAAGCTCTGTATGCATTTTAAAAACATTTTTATTATGGAATATTTCAAATATAGACAAAAGTAGAGAGACTAATCTAATAAATCCCCATTAAACCATCACTGAGCTGCCATAATTATCAATTCATGGTCAATCTTATTTTGTTTCTACTTCCATCCATTTCCCCAACCTTAGCTTATTTAGAAACTAATGCCAGACTTCATATAATTTTATCTGTAAACATTTCAGTATATATCTCTAAAAGTAGGACTCTTTATTTTAAACATAACCACAATATCATTATCACACCGAAAAATAATAAACACAATACCATCCTCATACCTTTAAAATCAAGCTTCTGTCTTGGTCTTTGCCAGCACTATGTCCCCAGACTTAGGATAAGGTCTAGCATACAGTAGGCTTCAATAAATAGGTATTCCAAAAGTGAGCCTTATCTCTTTGCTTCAAGGGTCTCAAATTTGACAACTCTTTCTCTAGTCGGTTAGATCTGTACTCCATACACATTTTCATGGTACCTTTCTTTGGCTTGAGTATTAGTGTTTGATATCTTTGATAGTCCTGGAAGTGAAGGGGTAGTACCCATGGGGGAGAAAGCAGCAACATTCAACAAATATCCCCTGCTCCCTTATTGCATATTTGACCCCATGTAAGTCGCTGGGATCCAGTGTTAACTAAGACATCACTGAATTCAGTAATTTTAAAGTTAGTGTAGAAGAACGAAGACAGCAATAACCAGATACTGTAAAAGAGAGGAATATTGGGGAAGAACTTGGCTTATTAGTGATCAGAACATACTGAGGACCCTATAATCAAATCCAAATGGTGCGCTGGTAAGGAAGCGATACATAGCTCAATAGAGCAGAACAGAGAGATCATAAAGCAATCAGCATCTTCATGAGAAGCCAGTATGTGGCAGAAATAGTATTCAGTGGGAAAAAGAGTAATTGTTTAATTAATGAAATTTGCACGACCAGCTATCTTTTGTAAGAAAGTTAAAACTTCATTTTATATCATATCCATAAATAAACTTCAGACAGATTAAGGATTTAACAGCCAAAAAATTAAGATAATAAATATCTCGGAAGAAAATGCAAAAAAAAAAAGAAAGAAAGAAAGAAAGAAAGAAAAAAGACAAGGGCAGTTTCAGGGCATGAAAACACAAGCAAGTCCTACTTGAAAAAGATTGCATTTATGCCACAATATTACTTTTTATGGCAAAATACATCATTCATAAAGTCAATATAAAAACAAGATAGACTGTCCAGTGTGGCTCAGTGGTTAAGCAGCAACCCATGAACCAAGAGGTCAGGGTTCAATTCCTGGTGAGAGCACGTGCCCAGGTTTCCAGTTTGATTCCCGGGGTGGGGGAGCATGCAGGAGGCAACCAGTCAATGATTCTCTCTCATCATTGATGTTTCTATCCCTCTTTCCCTATCCCTTCCTCTCTCTGAAATCAATAAAAACACATGTATTTTTTAAAAAAAAAAACAACAAGAAATTTGAGTACAAAACTATTTGCAACAGAGATGTGAAACAAAAGGTTAATTACTAAAGTGCTAAGAAATGAAGAGGAGGGTTGGAGTTAGGTGAAGGATAAAACCAGGCGAGACACAGCACAAATCCAAATGGCCAACAAACATACAGAAAGATGCACAAACTCAGCGGCTTACCAGAACGTGCAATTAAAGTAACTATGAGATTTCATTTCATCCCCATCAGACTGGGAAGTAATAAAAATAAAAATAATCTAACACCTATTGTTGGCGCGGGTGTGAGGAAATCGTAAGCTCATGAATTGTTGGAGAAAATGTGATGTATCACAGCATTTTTGGAAAGCAATCTGGCAACATC